>SEYY01001000.1:192364-199864 GCA_009176605.1 Armadillidium nasatum
CCTACTTTTTGCTCTAGGTATAATAGTTCAGCAGATATATCTGAAATGTCAGGTCTAATTCAGGTCAGGTAGGCTAAATAAGGCATCTGTTTTTTGTTGTTTTTCTCTTTAATCATTACCAAGATTTCAATCCGAAAGTGTATGAAAATAATTTGCACTGTTTTTTCAGATTGTTACATAGTTTATTAATTTCCAACATATTTTTAACGGCGCGCTCCAAAAGGATTTTCAACCATTTTCTATATACTTGAGAAGAGAACGACTTTAAAGGGTAACTATTAATGCATATATTTTCCATTACAAGAGACCCAACGTTGGGCTAGTTTTTTTTTATAGTGGACCAAATGTCCTCTTTAACCATTTTCACTTTTTTCATTAAATCCTTAATAAAATATAAAATATTTTAAGTTTTCTTTTCTTTTTTCTTTTAAAGATTTAGAAACATATGTAGGAATCAAATGAACGCATGATTTTAATAATAGCTGGTAGCTTAGATGGTCTAAGCGCTGCTCAAAGTCATCGCAAATTTTAAAATTTTCATTTTTAAGACATTTTTCAAGTTCAAATAATTATTAAAAATTAACCGCCATTAATCTGGGGATCAGATAGATGTGTTTATCTTCCCCTAACTGTCTGTAGTTCAATAAAAAAAGTTTGAAATCGATCGTTGGGCTCATTTTTTTTTGGCGAATTTTTATGTTTTGAAAGTGCGATTTTCAGAAAATTAAAAAAACGTAAAACTCAAAATTTTATTGATAAAATGCATTCAACGTTTGAATGCTCATATCTCAGGAACTATTTGGAGTTAGGAAAAACTAATTACATATTTGGAATCTGCATATTATTTCCTATAAGAATATACTAAAAGCAAATTTCTAGAGTTATTGAAAAAAAATTTATTTGAAGTTGCCGTATATTGCCAAAGCCAAGGTCATTCGATAGGTGTCACTTGAAAATCCTTTTTCTCAGGAACTGCTTGGAATCAGAAAAAACTAATTACATATTTGGAATCAGCATGTATGTTACTAAAGAATTGATGAAAAAAAAAATTTTTTTTACCCCCATTACTTAGTGTCCCTTCCTTGAAGCCTCCCCCTTTTGAGATTTTTTGAGTGGCTATATCTCAGTAACTATTTCGAATTATGGAAAACTAATTGCAGATTTGGATTCTGCGTTTTATTTTCTATAAAACTACGGAAAAATAATTTTAAAAGTAAAAAAATAAAAAATTTTCCTTTGAGAGCCAATTGCCGACAATTTCAAGGTCATTGACAAGTGTCACTTGGAAGTCTTTTTCTCAGAAACTGTTTGGAACTAAAAAAAACTAAATACAGATTTGAAATCAGCATAGATTTTACTATAAAACTGCTGAAAAAAAAATAAAATATTTCAACCCCAAAGTTGGGGTCTTTCTATTAGGGGGGTCCCCATTTGAGATTTTTTGAGTGGTCATATCTCGGTAACTATTAGGAAATATGTAAAACTAATTACATATTTGGAATTAGCAGAAAATTTTCTATAAGAATACGGAAAAAGAATTATAGATCTTTAAAAAGAATTTTTTTTTTCTGCACAAAAGTAATATACCGTTTTTGAAGGTAATTCGACAGGGGTCACTTTAAAACTCTTTTTCTCAGGAACCGCTTGGAATTTTAAAAAACTGATTACAAATTTGGAATCCTCATAGATTTTACTATATAATTAATGAAAAAAAACAAAATGTTTACTAAAAATTTTACCTCTAAAAAGTTCGAAAATCAAATTGGTGCACGCCCTTAATTTGTATTATTATGATTTATGAAAAATTTTATTTAGTTGGATATCCTTCTCATCAAATAAGAGGAAGTAAACTTCCATCAAATGGCCAAGTTTTGAAGTTAATATTTTACAATTATGCGTCAAGTTGGTTTAAACTTCAGAGAAGCTGGGAATCTAACCTTAAGAGAGGTCACATTATTCTGGGTGAAGGCTAAAATACCAACTCAAATGCCTAAACATGCCATCAATAAAGTGGAAAAATTGAATAACGAATGACCATATATACAAAAGAGCTCTTCACGGAAATCCAAAATTCAAGAAGAACGTGAACTTGCATTTAAATCTAAGCTAGAAGATCTTTTTGACATTGCTGCTGCAGATGCTGTATCACAAATGACTAAAACAGAAGATATTCAATTTCTCGAACTACAACGACAGGAAGGACGTCCAGGCTGCATGGCTGGTGTTGATTTTAAGTTGGCAAGGCTTAAAGAAAGGAAAGCTGACAGGAAAGCCAGATTGAAGGAAATTAAGAGAAAAGAACAATCTACTTCAGCAAACTCAAGAAAATGTAATTATTTTTTTAAATTTTATATAATTTTTCATTATTATTAATACTCAAATACTCATATTTTGTCTGTGACGAAGTTCAACTCTCTTTCACAGAATGAACGAAAAAAGGATATCTCATTTAATACTAATTTTTTTCTCTCTCTTCTCTTCCACAGATGAAGAACAAATAGAGCTTTATTCGAGCTCTTATTCAGAACTATCAGAAGACGAACTAATGGACACATTATACTCTGCTGTTTTGGACAGTGAAGATTTTCAAGAATCAGGAAACCAGGCTGATGGTGAGGCATGTGCTTCTATCTCCAAAAGAAAAAGAAAAGGCAGTGGAACTCAAGTTGTTACTGAAATACTATCCATGTTACCAGACAGATGCAACATTTCGGACCAGAACGCCATGTGAATTTTATTTGCAACAGCTGAGGCGTTAGATGTTAGCACTGAAGAAGAAATTATTCTGAACCGCAGCACTATTAGAAGAGGTAGAAATTCAATCAGGCAACAAAGAGCAGATAAAATAAAAAATAAATTTCAAAATAAGAAATTGGAGGGAACAGTTGTACACTGGGATGGTAAGATGTTACCAAACATCCTCAAGAAAGAAAATGTAGAGAGTTTGGCCCTTCTTGTGAGTAATGGAAGAGAGGAGAAGCTTTTAGAGGTACCAGCTTTCGAGAATGGTACAGAATATTCCCGGTCAAAAGCTGTAGCTGAAAATTTAAAAGACTGGGATTTAGCCGAAAATGTAATAGCAATTTGTTTCGACACTACACCGTCAAAGGGTCATGGTAAGGGAGCCTGTACTCTGCTGGAGAAAGCATTATGAAAAGACCGGTCAAATTTGGACAGTCACCATCATATTTTGGAGGTGATCCTAAAAGCACTTTTCGATTGCAAAATGGGATTAACCACTGGTTTTCAACCAGAAATATTAAAGAGATTATAGGTCTCTTGATCTAATATAGACCAGACTCAGTACAAAGTAGGAATTGTGGGCCAGATAATTCAACATACCCTATTAAAATCTCAAGACCAAGTAGGGAGTTTCTGCAAAGTCAGCTATAAGACTATCACCTAAGAGATGATTATCTAGAACCACTCAACCTATGTTTGATTTTCATAGGAAAAGTCTCTCCGGAGAATGTAAAATATAGGGCTCCTGGAGCATTCAGTCACGCCCGATGGATGGCAAAAGCTATTTATGCACTTAGAATATTTTTGTTTCGAGAGCAGTTTCCATTAACAGAAGCACAATTCAACTAGTTGAGAGACATCAATTTATTTATTATTATTTTATATGTTAAAATGTGGTTTACTGCTTCCAATGCTATCACAGCTTCAAACTCAGATTTTAATTTTATCAAAGATACATTAGAATACGGAGAAATTGACAGAGGTGTTTCTGAGAAAGTTTTACAGAAGTTCTTAAATCATTTATGGTACCTTAACCCAGAGCACATTTGTTTTGCTTTATTTGATGAAAATGTCTCGGAAGTATTAAAAAAGAAAATGGCCGAAAAGATTTTGTTTTATAAAGATGAAAAAGATGATGAAGTTTGTCAGAGGATTGTGCTTGTGAAAATAAAATGAAATGGTGAAGAGAATATTTCAAAGGAAGACCTGTACTATTTCATAACTGAACAAAGCCAGAGTTTTTTTGAAAAATGTAACATATCATTAAGCTTTCTACATGAGGATCCCAGTGTCTGGAATGACAATTTAGAATATCTGAAATGCTTTGGCCTGGTGGCACATTTAAAAGTTGTTAATGACACTGCAGAAAGGGGAGTTAAACTTATTCAAGATTTCAGCCAGACCCTTACACACGACGAAGATCAAAGACAATATCTCTTCCAGGTGGTATAGGAATGTCGCAATCTTTATCCCGACACATCTAGGACAACTTTGTCGAGAAGCTTGTAATGTTCTTTAAATTTTTAAACTTTTTTGTACTATTTTCCTCTTTTCTAGGTTTTTTTTGTAAGTTAACTAAAAATAAAATTATACTTGAACTTTTTTGGAAATGACTGATAAAAATAGTAATAAGGAATACTTATAATTATTTCGGTACTATTCTTTAGGTTTCAGGCTAAGAGCTAAGTAATCAAGTAATAGTATAAAAAAAATGTCTTATTTAGCCTACCAGACCTGAAATAGATCTAAATTTTCAGATATATCTGCTAAACTATTATGCCTAAAGCAAAAAGTAAGTGCTCATTTTAAAGCTAATAGTATCAGCTTTAAAATGAGTACATTCTTTCATATCTACCTACAACTATTCTCCTGCAAAAGCTAAAACTGTGAAATATTTTGCCCAAAACGGAAAAGGACTAGACCTGGTATTTCAAGTATATCTTCTCAACTCTTATACCTAGAGTAACAAACGAGTACTCGTTTAAAAGCTAATAATGCCATCTCTAAAATGAGCCCTTATTTTCCTTCCTTATTTTCGGTTGTCCCGCAAGCAAAAGCTGGAAATTATCAAATTTTGGTAAAAAAATGCCATTTTTCTAAACTTCAGGCCAAATGCGGGAAGGCTAAACCACTTCCGATCGAGCTGAAACTTTTCGGGGATTATTTTCTTTCTAATCTGCACACCTTTGACCCATGGCCCGTTAACATTTCGAACATTTCGATTCCGGACTATCCTAATTTATATATTTAGGGATGGAGTGAAGTATCGGTATCGGCAAGTATCGGCATATTTTCCAATACCGGTATCGGTATCGGTTAATTTGAGTCTTAGTTTCGATATCGGTAAAAATTTTGGAATATGAATGGATAAAGTATCGGTATCGGTATCGGCAAGTATCGTCATATTTTCGGGTATCGGGTATCGGTATCGGTGAATTTTTAAGTATCGGTATCGGTATCGGTAAAATTTTGCTATCGCTCCATTCCTAATGTATATATATATATATATATATATATATATATATATATATATATATATATATATATATATATATATATATATATATATATATATATATATATATATATATATATATATATATATATATATATATATATATATTATATATATATATATATATATATATATATATATTATATATAATATATATATATATATATATATATATATATATATATATATATATATATATATATATATATATATATATATATATATATATATATATATATATATTATATATATATATATATATATATATATATATATATATATATATATATATATATATATATATATATATATATATATATATATATATATATATATATATATATATATATTATATATATTATAATATATATATATAGTAATATCTATTTTAGTTAAAACATATCCTTTAATTTTATATTTTTTTCCTTATTTATCATTACCAGATGCAAATTGTTTTATTTTTATTGTGATGAATAATCTTGATTAGTATTGGTTACTCTCTTTAATATTAGGACACAAGTACAATCTCTTAAAAGGTTTCCATTTAATATAAATGGTAGAAGCTTTTATTATTAAATACAAAAATGCTGTGGAATTAAAATCATAGGATTAGAAAAGGTCTAAAAGTGACAATCACTTCTTTGAAGTCTAAAGAGCAGAAAGGAATTCAAAAATTTTGATAGCAGTTTTTAACTTTCCTTACCACACTTTCTTTTAAAATTCAAAGGTGGCGTCGCATCGAAATGGAATGGTGACTAAAAATGAAATGGAAATTTCTGTTTATGTTGTTTTAAAAGTTTTTGATCAGAAAATTATTTGAAAATTTTTTATATAAGTATAATCGTAAATATTTTTAAGAAAACATTACAATTAAATTACAAAATAAATGTGTTATATATGTTGTATAAATGATGCTAACATAAGCAAAATAAAAGTTTTGATATATATATATATATATATATATATATATATATATAATATATATATATATATATATATATATATTATATTATATATATATATATATATATATATATATATATATATATATTATATATATTTATTTCACTTATCACTTTTCCCACTTTCGTGGGGTGGTGCCAGCCACAATTCTCTATCAAAACATCCATTCCTTCCTTTCATCCTCTTTCACAACCACCTTCCATCTCAATCTCACTCTGTTCTCCGCAAGTCTTCTTCCCTCTTCTAAACTCAAATTACTTCCACCCGTCCCCCTACCTCCATCCACCTCGGATCTAAGCACCTTGCCCAACATTCTGTCCTTATTCATTCCACACATATGTCCAAACCATTTTAGTACACCCTCCTCCGCTCTATCCACTACACCCCTCTTCCATCTACACTTCTCCCTTACTCTTTCAATTCTAATCATATCAATCAATCCTTCGTAATTTACATATCGTTCCCAAACCCTTCATCTCAAAGATATTCAAACTTTTCCTCGCCAAAGTATTTACTATCCATGTTTCACACCCATACATTACAGAAGATAAACACATACATTCAAACATTCTTATCTTTAGTTCTTTCGAAATTTTTCCTTTTTCCCATACTTCGCTTAAGCCTCCCAACACTGTCATTCCCTCTACCACTCTATTTTTTATTTCTTTTTCCGTCCCACAATTAGCTTCCACCAACATTCCTACATATTTGAATTCATCCACCTCCTCAAGTCTATTTCCCCCCACTTCTACACCCCCTATTTCTCCCTCCACATCTCCTCATCCCCACCTCCAATCCTCAAAACATTACTTTTTGCTGTATTGACTTTCAATCTTATATTTGTACATTTTCCATCTACTAAAAAGTAAGATGCTCACATCCCCTTCAAGCTCCATGTTTCTCAACCTAATACCCTTCCCTTCTCTTTCCATTTCCTTAACTACACCATCCATTAATAGGTTAAATAACCATGACGACATAACACACCCCTGTCTCAATCCCACCCATATGCTAAACTAATCCGATAATTCCCTCTTAACCCTCAGTCTTGATCTACAATTCGCATAAAAGACTTCGATTCCCTTCAGTAATTTCCTGTTCAACCCCCTTTCCATTAATACTTCGAACTACTTCCTATATATATATATATATATATATATATATATATATATATATATATATATATATATATATATATATATATATATATATATATATATATATATATATTATATTATATATTATATATTATATATATATATATATATATATATATATAT
>SEYY01001000.1:202364-209864 GCA_009176605.1 Armadillidium nasatum
TGCTGGCTCAAGTAAAAGGTTTGAATGGAAAAGAATCACCAACACGTGTGGCAGTCAAGATGTGTAAATATGAATATGATAAGGCTCACCTTCGAGCCCTAATAATGGAACTAAAGATCATGATTCATTTGGGTAAACACCTTAAATATTGTAAACCTCTTGGGAGCTCATACTTCAAATATTGACAAAGGTTAGTAAATAAAAGCATTTTTCATTTGGGTAAATACATTGAATATTGTGAACCTTATTGAAGTCCCGTAATTTAAATATAGACAAGAGTAAGTCAAACCCCTAAATTCATGATTCATTTTTGATATTACTTGAATTTTTTGAACTTTACTAAGATTCAAACTCAAATATAGAAAGGGATAACTCAAGGTAACATAATCGTAATTCAAGTAGGCAAGCTTTTAAACACTGTGAATTGTATTGGAGTTCATACGTAAATATGAACAAGGAAGCTAAAGTTCCATAATCATGAATAAAATTGGACAAACCACTTGAACAGTGAGAACCTTATTGGAGCTCACACTTCAAACATGGACAATGATAAACCTTCTGACCTTTGGTGCTATTATTAAAAAAATAGATTTAGATAGTTAAATAATAATTTTCCTATATTTTCAAGGAGAATTATGGATACTTGTGGAATTCTGTAAATTTGGAAACCTTCTGAAGTTCATCCAGAGAGGTAAATCTCAGTTTATTAACCAAATCGACCCTGTCACAAGTGAAATCGATTTAGGCAGAAGATCTCCATTCAAAAATGATCCTTTGTCACCGATGTCGCTTGGATGCAATATCGAGTACGTGTTAGTTTGGAAGAAATATAATTGCTTTTGTTATTGTTATCGTGTTATTATATTTATTTTTGATGATGTTGAAATAGTAGTAGTATTTTTTTGTTTAAAAGTACTAGTAATTATATTAATAGAAGAATTTGAAATTTTCTTTGTTGTAATATCAGTGGTTTTTGCTGTTGCAGTAATAGTGGTAATTGTTTAATTTATTATTGTTAAGTTCATAAAAGTTATTTTCATTGAAAGAGTAGTAGTAATAAATTTTGTAGTAGTAATAATAGTAGTAAAAGTAATAGAGTTTGGTAAATTTCTCGTTTTACTATTACTTTCGCTAATATCTCAAACAACTTTTGTAAATCTGCTTTTCCTCCTCTTTTCCTCTCTGATGGTTTTGTTGATAATATTTCGAGAAAAAAGGCCAATCTCCTTTGCCTCTTGTTTTCCTCTAATTCAACCTTGAACTATTCTTGTAATTCTTCTCCTTTTTCTCTATTTAGGAGTTCAATGCCTTTACTTGTAGTTACTTATGATTAGGTGCATGAATTTCTAAATGCTTTGAATGTTTGAGAGACAATTGGTACTAATAATATTCCTCACCACGCTTTGACTTCTGAGCTGGGAATGGTTCTCGGTCAGCTGTACTTTCTATGACTCATTACTAGCACATTACAAGAGTGTTGGAAGCAAGCAATTTCAAACCTATACCGAAGAAAGGAAGATGCTCTGATCCTTCTAACTATTAGTAATACCTTCCAGTAGTACCTTAATACCTTCTAATATCTTAATACCTTCTAGTAAAACCACCAGGAGTCGTTATTGTTTTGTCTAAGATCTTTGAAATCATTCTCAACTCTTCTTTCTTGGATCATCTGTAATTCCATTTCCTTTTTTTAAGTGTTCGAGGTTGATAGTACACGTCAAAACTGTGGAAAAGATGCCTCCCAAAAAGTTAGAAGTTATTTTTTAAATTGCGAGATTTGTCTTCCTCTTCTAAATTTCTCCAAATATACAAAGGGTATATTTGCCTGTGCTTTTCGTACTGATCTCATATCTGTATTTGCTCAGAGTTTATGGAATAGGGTTGAGTTATTAATAGTATTTGCAGTAACAACAGCTGTAATAGTAGTATTAGTATTTTTTGCAAGAAGTGTAGTAGCAGTTAACTCAGTCGTTGTTTTTTTCTGGATTACTGTGGTTATTTGTTATTGTTGTTGTTACGTTATTTGATGATGTAATTATTTACTGCTATGCGACGTTATTTATTGTTATGTCTTGCCTATGTGTTATTATTTGCTGCTGTAGTTGTTATTATCATTGTTGTTGATATGGTATGATTATTATTATTATTATTATTATTATTATTATTATTATTATTATTATTATTATTATTATTATTATTATTTTATTATTATTATTATTATTATTATTATTATTATTATTATTATTATTATTATTATTATTATTATTATTATTATTATTATTATTATTATTATTATTATTATTATTATTATTATTTATTATATTTATTATTATTATTATTATTATTATTATTATTTATTATTATTATTATTATTTATTATTATTATTTTTTATTATTTATTATTATTATTATTATTATTATTATTATTATTATTATTATTATTATTATTATTATTATTATTATTATATATTATTATTATTATTATTATTATTATTATTATTATTATTATTATTATTATTATTATTTATTATTATTTTATTGCTACTATTATAACTCAGATATGAGAGAAATTCAAACCATGACACACACCCTGATTTGCATCGAGGAAGTTCCATTGAAATTGGTCAGTCAATGGGAAGACACCCGTCAATCACCTCTAATACAAGACTAACAACGGTATGAACATCAAAAGTTGGTTTGTATGTTCACAACCCTTTCTACACATTCCATTTATTCAGGGGCGGCTTCATCTTTATTTTCGTTTTTTTTAGGGATGAAATTTTTTAGTAAACTTTTTTTTTCATCAATTATATAGTAAAATCTATGCCGATTCCAAATCTGTAATATGTTTTTTTAAAATTCCAAGTGGTTTCCAAGAAAAAGACTTTTTAATTAACACATATCGAATGACCTTGAAAATGTTAATGCGCGTACTCCATGCAATTTTTTTGGGATGTGGAGTCATTAAAATTTGTTTTGTAACATTCTTACAGAAATTCTTCTGATTCCAAATATGTAATTAGTTTTTCATAATTCCAAATGGTTACTGAGATATGACCACTCAAAAAAATCTCAAATGGGGACCCTCTTATGGAAAGACACCAACTTTTGGGGGAAAATATTTGTATTTTTTTCATCAATTTTATAGTAAAGTCTATGCTGATTCCAAATCTGTATGTAATTTTTTTATAGTTTGTTGTGGATGACCATATCTGGTTTATTATTTGTAACATGAGCGTCTGTTGGGATATTGTAATCGTAAAGAAGTAATACTCTATTGTTTTCTTCTATATTGTTCGGGTTGTGTTCCCAGTGGCTGTTTGTATTCAATGGTATATCAAATTTTTTACACAGTCTGAAATGGATCAACCGGCATATGCTATTATGTCTTTCTTTGTACAAGCCCCTTAGTAACAAAACCTCACATCCCGATAATATGTGGCACATCGATTCCGATCAGCTACTGCACAATCTGCATTGGTCCGATATTCGTTCTCCTTCAATATGTTTTTTGAACCAGTTGGTCCTAAGCGCCTGATCTTGGGCCACCAAAATACAGTAGTTCGCTCATCTTCGGATTTTAGCCATCCCTTAATCACAACATCATTTGATCTATACGTTTCTATGAATACTTCGTCCAATACTTTTTTATGATGTTTTGCAAATGTGTGGAGTTTCCATTGTTCTAAATTTATTTCTTCCATCTTCTCTTTGTATAGTTCTTTGATGTTTTTTTTTATCTTTTTCTCTAGTGTTTCATTACTTCTAATTTCTTCCTCCTCTTCACTTATGTTTCTATCTCTCAAATAATCATTCATTTTCTTTAATCTTGATGGTGATGATGGTTTCAAACTTTCATGCTCGTGCACCCATCATAAATCTTGTTTTCGCTTCAAATATTTTCCTATTTCTATTATGTCAGATTTATATATTACATCTGTTGATGGTAGACCCATTCCTCCTTTTTTTCTGGCTACATGCATGCGAGCTACGCATTGGGTCCTCTTTGTTATTTTGTGCATGTGCAGCATTTTTCTTGTCACAACATCAAGATTATTTAGGTCTTCCTGCATCCAATCTATAGCACCAAACCCATATGAAAGAACAGGAATTACCAAGGTCTTATTGGCTTGCATTTTATTCCTGGAGTTTAGTTCAGACTTAAGGATTAATTTTATTCTTCTTCTGTATTCCTTCTTTACTTTTGCTTTCATCAAGTTGTGTTCTATTCTTTCTGACTCCTCTATTCCAAGGTATTTATAAGTGTGTTGTTGTTCTAATTCTCTTATTATATGGCCTTCAATTTCTATGTTCTCGCTTTCTATTTTTCTACTTTTCTTGAGGACCAGGAACGCACATTTATCAAGACCAAACTCCATGCATATATCGTTTGAGAATTTCTTTACTATTTCTATCTGCTTAATGGTCTCCTCCTTATTTGGGGCATAAGAGTTTCAATTCATGCATATAAAACAAATGGGAGATTATCTTGGGTTTTTTTCTGTTCTTGAGTTGATGCGATATCCGATTTTTAAGTTGCTAATTAAAATACTTAGATGATTTATGGCAAGCACAAATATCAGAGGAGAAGACATAGTCTCCTTAGAATATCCCTCGCTTAATTTTTACTTCATTTATAACTAAAGTTCATTCTTCCTGATGGAGGCTTATGCTGACTTTTCACATCTTCATTACATCATCCACAAACCTCAGAATTTCAGGGTTAATTTTTTATATTTTTTTAGAATATCCTTAATCCAATCATAAGGAACAGTATGTAAACCTTTTTTTAGTCTATCCATGCCATCCTTAGGTTTTTCTGTGCCTTTCTTGAGTTTTCCGTTATCATTTGTTGATGAGTAACAGGTCTTTCGTTAAACAGCTCCTTTTAAAGCAACCTTTCTGTTCTTCGCTTATGATGTCTTTCTTATCCAGATGTTCTTGGATCCTTTTGGTTAATACTCCTGGTAAAGTTTTATATAGGGTTGGTAAACATATGATTGGCCTATATTTTTCAGGTCTCTGAGTCTCTTCACATTTGGGGATCAATACTGTTTCTCCTGTTGTTAGCTATTGTGAAATTTCTTCCATTCCATTGATTATTGTATTATAACATGCAGTAGGAGGATCCAAGAGTGTTCTTATTTTCTTCAGCCATTTATTTTGCACTCTATCTGGTCCAGGTGTTTTCCAATTGCTACTCTATCAGGTGTTTTCCATTGTTCTTATTTTCTTAGTTGCACTCTATTGGTCCAGGTGTTTTTAATTGCTACTACTTTTAAGTATATCTTTAATTTCTTTTTTTTTTTTTGTAATCGCTACATGTTAAATTCTTTCAATATTAGTTGTGTTTTCATTGTTCCTTATTTGCTCCAATCATTCTGCTTGGTTATTATATGATCTTTCATCTTCATATATTACTTTCCAAAATCTTTCCACTTCTTCTTTGGGAAGAGGGTTTGATACTTTGATGGAATCATTTCGTAGTTCTCTATAGAACCTTCCCTGATCCTCCTTAAACATTTGATTTTGTTTTTTTCTTTTTCTTTCTTCTCATATCTTTTAATTTTATTAGCCTTTGCTATTATTAGCAACTTTCTTCTTTCCATGGCCTGTGTTTCTTGGTTATTTTGTACTGTATTTTCTTTTCGTAATATTTTTTACTCTCCTTATGGTTTGTTCCAATGTTATCACACCGCGTCGATAGGCATCTATTAATGATACCTCTTGTCTTAGTTTGCTTACTTCCTTCTACAATCTATATTTCCACGGTAGTATTTTTTCTTTACCTTTCTTCTTCCTTCCTCCATTTTTAATTTTAATCACTTTTGCTTTCATACAATCCGCCACTGCTCTGGCAACTTGCATAATATATTCTATTAAGCTCTGTTAGGCAACAATTGGTTGGGATTATTCTTGGTAGTACCTTATCTGTTATCCTAATTTATTTCTCCATTTGGAACCAATTTACGATTTTTTTTATCTTGTAGCGGCCTTTTATTCCATTTACAAGGTCTTCATCTCTATACTTTGCTATTTTTATCAACATTTCCTCCTCTGAGCAACATTCTTCATTTCCTAGTTGAATATTCCATATTCTATCATTCATTTCCCTTTCTCTATCTGGTTCTGATTCTTCTATTATATTATTATTTGTTATATTTTCCATCTCTCCAATTTTCGAATCTTCTTCATTCTTTGCATTTCCATCTTTAAATTCCAGAATGTCACTTTCTACTATTTCTTCTTCTGCTGCTATTGTTTGGTCTTTACTTAGTTTTTCTTTTTTGATTTAGACCCTCTATATCATTTAACATTTCCGTTTCTTCTTTCCCTTTACTCGTTTCATTTCTAGTCTCTTGTCTATTTTTTTCAGTTTTTTTTTTTAGTTTGTTTTGTTGTGTTTTCTTTTACTACTGACCATTCTTTGGTTTTTTTTTTCTTCATATTTTATACTAATTCTAATGTCATTTCCATTTCCTTTTCAACTATGTTTTGTGCTTTCCTTTTTATTTCTTCAAGACCTTCCTTGGTTGACAACGTAGATTTTATTTTTATTTTTCCTGTTTCTTTTCTTACTTTAGCGAAATTAAGTATGCATTGTTTTTCCTTTATCATAGCTTTTCTTTCCTCATTTCTAAATTTTTCACCAAATCTGTACTCCATAAAGTCATTTGCATTAAACTCCTTTTTTCAATTACATATTTCCACAGATCACTTTTATTTGTTTTTGTTGGTATAAGTTCTCCGATATAATAGCTTTCCATCAGGTATAAATTTTGAGATAGTGTCCATTCTTCTTTCTTACCATTGCTGGGTTCCTCATTCGTTTCATTTTGAAAATGTTCATGTACATACTCTTCAACCTCCTCTTCTATTTGTTTCATTTGTTCTTTTGTTATATTAGTTTTTAATATTCTGATATTTGCAGCGATGCTGCTAAATCTCATATCCGGTGTATTTTCTATCTTTTCTCTATCAATCTTTTTTTCTATTTAACTTCATTTGTTTCGCTCTCTTACTAGTATCTTTCCTTAGGAATATTTCATGTCTAGCATAAGTAGGACATCAAAAAATTTCCCTCTTCTCCCTCTCCGACCACATACTCATGATTGTACCTCTAAGATGCTTTCCTTTTCTTCTGTAGTTGGTTATCTGGGTTGGGAGGATCCAAAGGTTCTTCAGATAATCCAGCAAGGGAGTTTGTAGTTCCGATGGATTGAACTTCTGGGTTATATGAACCCATTTCGTCGGATTGGAGAGATCGCTTGTTGCGCTCCAAGGAGCTCCGTCCCCCTTCACCTCTCTTCCGTAATGAGTAAGGGCCTGGACCAGAGCTTCCGATTTCCTGACAATATTTTTCTTTTTTATTTCGTTTCATGGTTTTAATCAAGCTTCATGATGATAGATGTTAGTTTCACTCTCTAAACATCCTATGTCTTTTAGACCGCACATTCTAATATTGATATTTGGGTTTCATCTCCCAGCGCATGTCACCCT
>SEYY01001000.1:214864-218864 GCA_009176605.1 Armadillidium nasatum
ATTTTAAAAAATTACAATTTGTAAAGGTTTATTTTAAAACTACGAAAACCTTTAAAGCAAAAAGATTAAATGGGCTTTCTTTTACATGAAAACGACATTGAAATATTCTAACATAAAAAGCTATAATTTCTGGAATTAAAGAATGGTTAATGTTATTACCTTCTGATGGTTGAATGGTTTATAAGGGTTAATAAAGTAAACTAAGTAAAAAGAGAAAGAATTCAACGTAAATATGAAAAATAAGTTGCCCATTAGCTTGAATGGAAACCAAATTAACAATAGTAATGAAACATCTGAAGAACGATAATTTTCAATAGTAGAACCTAACCTAATAATCTAGTAAGATTATAATACTTATCTCAAATTATGAAATTTATTTTCAGGTTACTTTTTAACTTCACAAATATTAAAAAAGAGGACAAGGGACTACATGAAACCTACCATTCTAGTGAAAACTAAATGCAGTAAAAATTTAGAGATCATAATGCATTGGTTTTGAATATAAAACAAAGAAATTTGAAAAAAACAGAAGACATACAGACACATCGAAATTATTCGATTTGTTCAGTCCTAAACTTTTGATTTCTACACTCCCTCTTTTGGAAATATTCTCCCTAGAGTATTTTTTTCTCTGTTACCTTCCATCGTTTATCAATTATATCTAACATCAGCAGTATTTTTTAAGTCACTACTCAGACAAATAAAGACTTTCTATTTGTCACTTCATATTCATACTTCTGTGCTTACGGTTTCACCATTTAATATTCCTCATTTTGAAAACTATTCAAAACAGACTCATTTAACCAATGCCTGGAGGGTGACCTAGCAACCGACTTCTGATTTTACTTTTATTTTTACATTGACAATTCAAAACAATGGATTTCGATTTATCAGAAACTATATTTACTTATATTTCTATTCTATAATCTCTTCTACTCAACTCAATTTCCTTTTCTCGTAATCACATGATTTTCTTTACTTAAAACGTATTATATGTTGCAATGCACATTCAGAATTTCTTAAAGTCAACATTAATATCATGTTCTATTTAAATGTCAATCTTTCTATCATGAATTATGCATCAAATGTCTAGAGTTGTATCACTTTTATTGGGATCCTGAAAGAGTTGAATCTGAGCAATTCATTTTTTCTTCACTCTATAAATAACTTTCTCTATTCTCTTTTTGGCTGCTTAGTTGTTGCATCATCCTCTTTATTCATCAATATTAAAATATTTTGCTTTTAAATCTCTAGCCAAATACCTTTTTCTTTGAAGAAAAGCTCAACCAACTCGTCTTTCATCATAATCTCATTCTATCATTCTCTGACTCCAGACTTAACCACAACATTCGCTTTCGTAAACTTTACTGTTAAAGTCTAGAACACTTTATTTCTATCATTTTATATACTTTACACACCTTGAAGCGTAATGAGAGAGTTTTATTTATATAATATTTGAATTTGGAGTCTTTTCAACAACTATAGTGAGACGCATGTGGACCTACAGCCTTTTCCTATCAAAACCGATATATATATATATATATATATATATATATATATATATATATATATATATATATATATATATATATATATATATATATATATATATATATATATATATATATATATATATATATATATATATATATTTGTATGTCCAATGATAGGATATGATGCCAATGAAGTGGATGGCACCTGAAGCAATCAATCAAAGGATTTTTAGTATTCAAAGCGATGTGTGGTCATACGGAGTCACCCTGTGGGAGATGTTTACCCTCGGGGATACTCCATTCCCAGGGTTTCCCTTAAATCATTTGGGAACTGCTTTTGTCAATGGAATGAGATTGGGAAAAGCCCAAATATTGTAATGATCAAATGTGAGTTCCTAATTCCTATCACTACTTAAATTAATATATATATATATATATATATATATATATATATATATATATATATATATATATATATATATATATATATATATATATATATATATATATATATATATATATATATATATATATTATATTTATTTATTTATTTTATATCACCTCTGGTGGCAAAGGCCAGAGGCCTACCAAAATTCCACCAGAGTTGGGGGAAAAGACGGAACCTGGTCAAGAACGGAAGCCATACTATATATATATATATATATATAATATATATATATATATATATATATATATATATATATATATATATATATATATATATATATATATATATATATATATATATATATATATATATATATATATATATATATATATATATATATATATATATATATATATATATATATATATATATATATATATATATATATATATATATATATATATATATATATATATATATATATATATATATATATATATATATATATATATATATATATATATATATATATATATATATATATATATATATATATATATATATATATATATATATATATATATATATATATATATATATATATATATATATATATATATATATATATATATATATATATATATATATATATATATATATATATATATATATATATATATATATATATATATATATATATATATATATATATATATATATATATATATATATATATATATAATATATATATTTATATATATATATATATTTTATTATTTTATTATTGTTGTTATTATCTATTATTAATTATATTATTATTAAAATTGTTATTAAAATATATATATTTAAATAATATATATTGGAAATAGCCTTTAAATATTGGGGCTAATAATAATAATAATAATAATAATAATAATAATAATAATAATAATAATAATAATAATAATAATAATAATAATAATAATAATAATAATAATAATAATAATAATAATAATAATAATATAATAATAATAATAATAATAATAATAATAATAATAATAATAATAATAATAATAATAATAATAATAATAATAATAATAATAATAATAATAATAATAATAATAATAATAATAATAATAATAATAATAATAATAATAATACAAATTCAAATTTAATCTTTGTTTTAATAAAAGCTTTGCATTTAGTTGGCCTTTAATGACCAAGATCTGATGATTCCCAACTCCGGTGGAAATCCGTAGGTTTATGGCCTTTGACCACTGGAGAAAAAATATACATAAAAAAATTAAATAATTGTTTAAAATAATTTACATATAAGTAGAAAGTATTTTAGAGTGATTTCCTGAGGCATTTTAATGTATTCTTGAAATATCTTTAGAGGAAGGTTTTCCAAAGAAGAATTTTTGGGATTTAGTTTTGGGCATAAAAAATATTCGGAAATAATTACATAATAAAATAATTAATTTAAATAATTGGATTTCAACGATAATTATTATCTTTATTATTATTATTATTATTATTATTATTATTATTATTATTATTATTATTATTATTATTTACATTATTATCATTATTATTATTCAGATATAACTTGCTGCTACAATGTTGGCGATCGAATCCGGTAGAGAGACCGCGTTTCAATAAGATTGCGGATATATTGTCGGATATGTTAAATCCGGATAAAACAAAGGTATGAAGATTTGGTTTAAGGAATATCTATTAGGATTAAGGATTATGATTAACGATTAGGATTACGGGTAAAGATTATGGAAAAGGATTACAAATATTAATATTACAAAACTCTTTACAGAAGTAATACTGATATACTGTTATATTAAAATAACAAAATTACGTAAACTAATATATATATATTATTATATATTAATATATTATATATATATATATATATATATATATATATATATATATATATATTATATATATATATATATATATATATATATATATATATATATATATATATATAATATATATATATATATATATATATATATATATTATATATATATAATATATATATTATATAATTATATATATATATATATATATTATATATATATAATATATATATATATATATAATTATATATATTATAATTTAT
>SEYY01001001.1:2500-15000 GCA_009176605.1 Armadillidium nasatum
AAATAATTAATTTCATTTAATAGTAATCGTATGTTTGGCATTAATTTCATCATTGAAAAAGAAATTATCCTGATTAATAATAATATAATTGATCATTAGTTCGACAATTGAAAATTTTTAATTCAGTCTTAATTTGATTGACTGGAGGGTCATTTCTTCAATAATGATTTATATTATTTTCATTACTATGTTTTCGTACAAATTTTAAATATGTTCAGTTCTTTTATTATATCTTTTTGTTATGAAAATATTAAAAATTAAAATTCAATTAAAAAAATAAATAAATAAATATATAATTTTTATTTGTTGATTTAAAATAATTATTACCCACCATATATTTACATCAATGGTATTTAGTTGAATCAAAGGCGAAATTAATATTTGGAAACTCTGCATTGGTGAGAGAATATCTGGCAACATATTTGACTCTTCATTGAAATTTGAAAACCGGTCAATTTGATTCGCGTTAAAAAAAAAAAATTAACTATTATTTAGATTTGGAAAAAGTATGGAAAGTGGAAAAATGGAAAGTTCTCAAAAGCATTTACAAAATATTAATAAAAATAATGGAAAAAAACTTGTTTTTATTACATTCATCGATGAAATGAAAATAGATAATAAAATTTTTTAGAACATACGAACATTACCTACTATGGAATGCATAAAAACAAATAACAACAAAAAATGTATGCCAAAAGGCAGAATTCTCTCTCTCTCTCTCTCTCTCTCTCTCTCTCTCTCTAAAAAAAATATATATAATAATATATATATATATATATATATATATATATATATTATATATATTATATAATATATATATATTATATATATATATATATATATATATATATATATATATATATATATATATATATATCAAAAAAATAGTGTATTATAATAATGTTTTGAAGCATTTTTAGGGGTCAGATGAAAGTTTTAAAAAGTTTGCCCATCGTCATGTTTCCAATTGTGTTCATTTTCAGATGTAGCAAGAAGACGACCAAAGACTTCACCGTTTCACAGACCCAGACTTCACTCACTGCCAGAGACTCAGATTCTCAGAGGCTGACCCTCAGCACTCAGCAGTCAGTTCAAGTTTGGCTGTGGAGAAGGAGTGTGGTGTTATGACCTCCGCGGTGTGACCTCTTCCAGGTTAGGGTTTATGAGCAATGTGCTTTCGTTATGTCAAATTGTACTTATATTATTAAAAATTACTACCAATAAATTAACATATTTTATATCGGTGTTACCATAGTAACGTAGAATTTACTACTTTTTTATGTTTATATTTTTATAATTGTTTCCCCCTAATCTATCTATACACTTTACCTGTTATCTATCCGCTAATCTATGGAATAATAATAAAAAAAAATGTTCCTTAGATTTTTTAAAGAATAACTTTTAATCTACCAGCATATGATAAACCTCTTTCGAATTCAAGGACTTTATCTACCTGTCTTTCTCTACTCCGAGTCTGGTAGATTATTTTTTTCATATATATATATATATATATATATATATATATATATATATATATATATATATATATATATATATATATATATATATATATATATATATATATATATATATATATATATATATATATATATATATATATATATATATATATATATATATATATATAATATATATATATATATATATATATATATATATATATATATATATATAATATAATAATAAAAGTATATATAAAGTGTTGAGGAATTTCTTATAATTGTTAATAAATATAATTAATTTAATAAAAATATACGTATATATATATATATATATATATATATATATATATATATATATATATATATATATATATATATATATATATATATATATATATATATATATATATATATATATATATATATATATATATATATATATATATATATATATATATATATATATATGGGGGGACAGCGAAAAATGGTAAATAAAAGTCAAAATCTGTTTAAAAAAAAAAAAAAAAACCCGAGTCGTACGGTTCTCCTTTTCTCCTTTAAAGGATCATACATGAGCTGACAGTGTTCAGAAGAAGAGAGTTTGTTGTAACATTTACGGAATAAGAAGAATGATGCGACAGTTCGGCGGCAAGAATAGCAGAGTTGATAAGGCGAACTAACCTTGAACCTAAAACAAAACAAAAAAAAAAAATTTTTGTAAGGAAATTTCTTAGGCATCTGATGCATACTGCATATGCTAATACAGATACAGAGTCTTCAAGTAGAAACGTGTGAAGAAGTTTGTAGAGTCTCGAAACACATAACCACTTACAAACTTGCTTTTTTTTCATAGAAGCAAGGTGATCTTTCCTCCGAGAGATCTAGGGAAAAATAAAGAGGTCAAGAGTACTATGGAGAGTATGGTTTCTAGTTGTGTGCTTTCGAAGAACGTTTAAGTCGTGTGGAATATTCTGCTAAGTAGATTGGCATTGAATTTAGAGTTTGAGGCATTGAAAACAAATCAGCTTCCTTTGCCACAGTTTAAACGACGAGAGAGAGATGAATGCTCTTGTGTTCCATGACCCTTCTATCATTAACAAGTTGTGATTTTGCGGAAGGCTTTTCGAAACTAAAGAAATGAGAATGACGCGTGAAGGTTTCAGGATATGAGAGGATATGTGATGGAGACTGATAAAGGATCCTTAATAAAAATAGAATAAAACAGAATCTTCCAGAACGCCACTGTTGTTATATTTATATTATGAATGGTGAATATCTTACAGTAGATGCTCTAGAGCGACCGGAGAGAAAGATAGATATCGAAAGAAAGAGCTCATAAATTAAAGTTTTGTGCTAGGCTCCATCGAAGATTTTCTTATGTTCAGCGCCATAGCGAAAGGTTACTGAAATACAGAAGAAAAGAGGACCAATAGTAAGAAGGTAAATATCACCAATTAAGGGTCCTATACTAGGAAGCTTTACTATCCATCTGACATAAGATTAGAAGGTTTAAGATGTTTCAAGTCTACCTGTTTAAGAGAGATTCAAAAACTTTAGAAAGAACATAAATTAAAATTGTTGGAAGGTTGGCAGAAGGGTGAGAGGAGTCATCCAATCTTCGACACAAGCTTAAGTAAGCGCAAGCTTTAACTGAAAAGAACGGAAGCTCATTAACATACGTTTTCTTTATGAAAGTTTGAACTTTTATGGAGGGGAATTTTCCAAATAGGTTTTTCAAGGCAAACCACAAACTCTGAAACATTGAATTACAGGAGGGGTACCATAAGGAGTAAGGACCATACATCTTTAAAATATAATAAGAAGGGGTAAAGAAAAACATTTAGAAAACTCCGTCTACCGTGCCTCAAACGGTAGAGTAATTGACTCACGTGCTTGAGGGCGCTGGTTCGATCCCACTTGGGGATCTTAAGTATATACTACCTAGAAAAGTCTTCTCGAATAAGGAAATACCCGTGAGATGTGACTTTCTTATAATTAAAAAATAAAAAAAATGAGGTAGAAGGAGGTAACAGCGCGGGAATAGCGTAAATAGTAATTAAAGGCAATTAGTTGAGCGAAAATTTTAACTTTAGCAGTAAGATAGCTAGGAATTCAAAATAAATATGATTAAATGAACAAGAGTCAAAGTAGTTAACAATTTTAGTAAAATGCCAGTAAGTGTTGTTGCAAAAAAAAAAAAAAAAAAAAGTGTCACGGAGAATAAATTTAGAAAGAATTCAGGATGAAATATGAAAATAAATTGCACGAATTTCTACATTTTGAGTATGACTGAAAATTTTGGAAGGTAAATAGCACGTGAACAAACAGAATTGAACCAAAGATTTTCTGTTTTAGTTTAACGGAAAGACAAAGAAATGTACGCCTCCATACCAGAGGGAATTACTTGGGTTACGAGCCCTACCCTCTTTTGGTGATCCCTCACTCCGTAGCAGTAATCCATTCCAAGGAAAATTTTAAAAAATACAACTTCAAATTTGAAGTTTCGGAGCGCCTCGGGCATCATCAATGGTGATTCGTTCTTGTGGAAGATTTGAAGATATGTAATTGAATTCAAATATTTGTTGGCGATAGGAAGAACCCAGTGGGAGAAAGAATTTGTAGGGTTGACCCAACGCAAAGCGATCTAAGATCGAAATATTTGTTCCCATAATACCCACTCTATCGGGAACAGATAAACGAAATGAAATATCGATATAATTAACAACAAATTTATGAGAAATAATGAATGGCTTACCTGAATTAAATGAATTATAAAAATCTGACTCCAAATAATAGTATTTTACAGTAAATAAAGACTTTCAATACTTGCAACAACTGTGAAATTTCACCACTAATAATAATAAACGAAATAGCTGATAAAATTTCGATGCAACTCTAAACAAAATTTACAACAACAAAAATTATAACCAAACCGCTCTATCAATTAAATCAAATTTATCAAATTCATATACACAATTGGGAACATATTTTCAGAAGCAAAAGATGATCACAATTGCTAGCAATTTGCCTTAAATGAGCGAAAATAGCTAAACGTTTTCATTCACTCAGAAATCAAGTGAAGACTCTGTTTGTCTAATTTACTATGACATATATATGACTTCATCGTCAGGAATTAAAACGTGGTGCAAATCTCATATCTCTGAAGGTTCATAAGCATAAAGCGAAGGATTGAAATAAGAAATTGTATTGTATTGTAAGATCATCTTCAAGACTATGAAGGATACGAGCAGGTTAGTTGCACCAACTGCCTAAGATGCTTATGAATAGAGACAACATCACCAGATGTATCTTCTGAAAAAGTGGAAAGTCATTGGTGGTTTGAACATCGAAGTCCACAAGAAAAATGATTCCATTGAATGGAGATAGGATAATGATTACAGGAACTTTAGTGGAAAGTCGAATGTACACTGGAGATAACCTCTGTGTCAGTGAAGAGCGAAAAGGATTAGTTATAGAGCACTAAAGTGCAAAAGGATACTCTAATGCTCATGTCGCATCGTTAAATGCGCCTTCGTTCTACTATTATATATATATATATATATATATATATATATATATATATATATATATATATATATATATATATATATATATATATATATATATATATATATATATATATATATATATATATATATATATGATATATAGAAATCTTATGTAACAAAGAGGTAAATCATAACCGGGTTTCCTTTCCTGAAGCATTACCACTTTCTCTCTTACACACACACACACACACACACACATATATATATATATATATATATATATATATATATATATATATATATATATATATATATATATATATATATATATATATATATATATATATATATATGTGTGTGTGTGTGTGTGTGTGTGTGTGTGTGTGTGTGTGTGTGTGTGTGTGTGTTGTGTGTTAGAAAAAGAACCTTGATTTCTTGCACGACAGTTTATGCCTTTCGCCTAAATAATTTTCCTCTCTTTCTCTCTCTCTCTCTCTTCTTCCTTACAAATGAAACACTTGTACAATACGAAGGTGTTTCATATTCCGACACACAATGTTAGACAACATCCTGTAACAGTTTCAATTGTTTCTCTCTCTCTCTCTCTCTCTCTCTTTAACATGTATTTCCATTTTATGACTCGCTATATATCTAACTATCTATAAATCTACCCACCTATCTATCTCTTCAGCAGCAGATAAATAACAGGAATTTATATTTATTGTTTTGATAATTACATTCCTCTCCACCCCCCACCCCCCTCACTCCTTCCTTTCTATAACGTTCCATTTCGGGTGTATTTTTAACTGTTGGTGTGAAATTTGAAGTTGAATTGTTTTATAACACATCGATCGTCTATTTAAATCTCTCTCTCTCTCTCTCTCTCTATATATATATATATATAATATATATATATATATATATATATATATATATATATATATATATATATATATATATATATATATATATATATATATATATATATATATATATATATATATATATATATATATATATATATATATATATATATATATATATATATAGGTTGGGGGAGAACTGACCATCTGCCGCATTTTCCAGATCTATTCCCTTACCTCCGACCCACAAATACTGTATCATCGTACAATTATTTTAAATGAAACTCTCTCCCTAGTCAGTACATTCACATATGTCTCTGCCGTCTGTCTAAAGATAAGCTCATACAAAAACTGATTATATTATTAAGACTTATTCATTTGTTTTCAGTATACCCTATTCGCCTACAGGTATATTTGAGTGTTAAACGAGTTAGACTGAAGTTGGTGGACAATTCCATTGGTTATTCTTAAGGGTAGTAAGGACGAATTTGCCTGTAGCAATCGAGATGGAAATACATCAGTATATATATATATATATATATATATATATATATATATATATATATATATATATATATATATATATATATATATATATATATATATATATATATATATATATATATATATATCCTCTGATCTTTCACGTATTTCAAATTGGGGGAAAAAAGCATGGTTGTTTTTATTTCCTCAAAAACTCAGTTCCTCCATCTCTCCACTCGACACAATCTTCCACACAACTATGGTGTCTTCTTCGAAAACACACATTTCAAACCTTCATCTGTTCTTAATATACTTGGCGTATCCTTTTCTCGTGATCTTTCTTCAGAATTCCTTTACGCCACCCCAGTTGTTTGCTCTCTATAGAGGTGCATGGAGTATGCTTCACATATCTGGGGTGATTCCACTCATACAGCTCTCCTTGAGAAGGTAGAGTCTTGTGGTTTTCGTCTCATCAACTCTCCTGTTCTTACTAACTCTCTCCAATCCCAATATGTATAATCACCCCAGATGTGTGTGACGTACTCCATACAAGGAGGAACAACAACCGTCTATTTAAAAAAAAAAATCATGAAGGTGCCTCGGAACACAAAACCTCTTAGAATTTTGTTTAGAAAGAGAAGTAATGTGACCCTTCCAAGAAAGATCACTAGAAAAAGAAACACTGAAAATATTAAGGAGATGAAGGTTTGAGTCGAGTGTTTTCCAATAAGATGTCATAGTTGTGTGGAAGGTTGTGTCGAGTAGAAAGATTGGGGAATTGAGTTTTTGAGGAGTTGAAAACGACCATGTTTCCTCTGCCCCAATTTGAAATGCAGAGAAAGGCCACTCTTCTTGCATCAATTAACTGTTGTTGGAAGGGGCTTTTTCAAATTGAAAGGAGTAATGAAGGGTGGAGTCATCGGCATAGGAGAGGATAAGATATGAAGTAATAGAGAGAAGATCATTGAAGAAAATTAAAAAAAGAATTGAGGATAAGACAGATTCTTGAGAAACACCACTATTTATAGATTTAAAGGAAGAACGGTGGTCGTCTACAACAGCTGCTATAAAACGACCGGAAAGGAAGTCAGAAAGTTCACAGAGATAAGGATAGATTCCGAAAGAGGGAAGTTTGGAAATCAAAGCTTTGTGTCAGACTCTATCGAAGGCTTTCGATATGTCTAGCTCCACAGCGGAAGATTCACCGAAACCCCGATGAGCGGAAGGCCAAGAACCGGAAAGAAGGGAAAGAAGATCCCCAGGAGAGCATTCCTTACGAAACCCATAATGGCGATCAGAGATAAGATTAGAAGAATTAAGGTGTTTCCAAATTCTCCTGATAAGGATAGATTCGGAAACTTTAGAAAGAACGGAGGTTAAAGGAATAGGACGATAGTTAGAGGGTTAAGAAGAGTTTCCATTCTTCGGCACAGGCTGAATGAGCTCACTTTTCTGGCAAGAATGGAAAGTCAGAATGGAGAGGCAAAGACGAAATAGTTTACCAAGGCAGGGTGCAAGCTCGGAAGTATAAGTTTTGAGGACCGCAGGTGGAATACTATAAATGACATCTTTAAAAGAAATTACAATATTAGGCATAAATGAGCTGGAGGGAGTTGAAGGATTAGGAGTAGCTCCGGAATTATTTAAGGTAGCGTTAGAGGCAAAAGTTTGAGCAAAGAGTTCAGCTTTAGTAGAAGATAAAATGGCAGTTGTGCGATCAGAAAGAACTAGAGGAGGGAAAGAGAAAAGGAAAGTTAGAGTTGCCTTTTTTTTTTTTTTTTTTTTTGCAAAATGCCAGAAAGGGCGAGAGGAAGAGGAACCAGAAAGATTATTGCATTTACAACGGGAAAAAGTTTTTGGTATCACGAAGAATAGATTTTGCATGATTCCGGAATGAAATATAAGTTGATTGAGTTTCTGAAGTTTGTAGACGTCGGTAATCCTTGAAGGCAGCATCCTGAGACAGATAGCGCGAGAACAAGTAGAGTTGAACCAAGGTTTGTTAGGTTTAGTTGAAGGGAAAGAATATGGAATGTACGCCTCCTTGCCAGAGAGAATCACCTCAGTTATGCTCTCAGCACATTCCGAGGGACCCCTCCCAAAAAAGCAGTAATCATTCCATGGAAAATCAGAGAAATACAACAGTCAAGGATACGGATAGGGGGTTGCACCAACTGCTCAAGGTTGTTTTGAATAGAAAAGTGGTAGACGGATTCACCAGCTGGATCATGAGAACTAGATGAAAGCCATTGGCGGTGGTGAACATTGAAATCACCTAAAGTGATGATTTCGGAGAAAGGAGAAGAAGAAAGAATGTGCTTTATTTTGGAATTTAAATAGTCCAAGAATTTTTTTTATAGTCAGTAGAAGTAGGAGATAAATTTACAGAACAAATAAATTAAGTAGTAGAATTGCAAGATAGCTTAATTAAGTCATAAAGTAAAGAATTCAGAAGACTCCAAATTAGAGACTCGAGAACAAACATCGTTTGTGCAATATGGGTGGAGGATGGAAACAGAATAAGGTTTGGCTGTCAGCGCACTCAAGCACGTGAGTTTCGGTTACGAACAAGAGATGAGGTTTAGAAGAAGAAAGATCGTGTTCTACAAAGAGGAAAATTAGATAAAATCCCGCGAATGTTACAGAAATTAATGAAAAAAGAAGACCGTTAACCGAGGCAATCCGAACCCTACGTCCTTGCGTCACCATCTCCATCATCGGAGGCCGCCAACTCCCAAGTTATGATGGGGTGAGGGGTGGATGAGGGGCATTCTTTGGATGCTGCCCCTCCAAGCATCTCCGAGGCAGCTTTTAGTATCGCTATTTTGTTTCTTTTTAAAAGGTGATGTATGAGTAAGCACTTGTAAATTTTTGAGAACATGTTAAGAAATGGGGTGGAGAGGTAGTGTGAGCATAGACACTCCAATATGAGAGGAGGGTACACTAGAGACCCTCTGAGAAGGTGAAACGCGAAAAGAAACGAACCAAAGGGCAACAGAGTGAAACGTAATGATCTAACCCATCCTATCACTCCGTGGGTTATGCCCACTTGTGGGTACTTGCATTGCTTCCGATGTCGCTACGTCCTCCCATATATATATATAATATATATATATATATATATATATATATATATATATATATATATATATATATATATATATATATATATATATATATATATATATATATATATATATATATATATGCTTAATAATATTTCTGAAAAGTGAAAATTATTATTGTTATTGTTTATCTTTAATTCTTGGAAAAGATAATGGCAATCTCTTCTATTGGGTTCTCGTGGGTGTATTTTTGAAAGAGAGACTTTATCTTTTCTATTCACAGAATTATTTATAATTTATATCCATTAAAAATGATTCTATGTCTCTGAAGATAATTATAATTAGCTCCAGAGACGAACAATCATTTACAAATATGTGTCTATTGGCAGCCAATGTTAAGTAACGAATTATACTCTTTTTAACCTCAGATTCTTTAACTAGCATTATTCAGAACCAACATAAAGTATCGTAAATGCTTACAATCAGCTTTTATTAGTGTTTCAAAACTCCACAGCTAATATATCAACCAGTCCTGTGTCTATTTTGGGGGGGAGGAAATTTTATCCTGGAATCCCCATCATGTTCTTTCTTTCTTTCAAGCACCATGTTTAAAGAAATAAAAAAAAAAACAATAAAGAATTCTCTGTTTCGTCCTTCTCTCCAATCTATTAAATTCGTTGCATTTAGGGCCTACATCCTTTATGTAATTCTAAAGACTAAAATATCGTGTTAATTTTTTATGTAAAACATTAAAACCACTGAAAAAATAAGGACAACGTTTCAGTCACGTACCGCAGGGTCCTCATCGAGTCCAATTTGATAAGACAGACGAAAAAAAGACTGTCCGTCTTATCAAACTGGACCTGATGAGAGCCCTGCGTTCCGGGGATGAAACGTTGTCCTTATTATGTTTTAGTGGTTTAAATATTTTATATATATCCTTTATCTATATATTTCTTAATTAAAAATATTTTGCTACTTCCCAGAGAACATCTCTAAGCCCATATACATTTTGTTTTCCTTTTAAGCCCACCATTATATCATCATTTTGTCGTTTCTCAACTGATCTCTTTCAGTAGGTTATATCATTTGAAATACATATTTGAGGGGAGTCAGAAGCTAAGAGGTATAAGTGAAAAAAAATCAACTTTTGGGAAAATCAAGTTTAAAGTTAAAATTCCCTAGTAAATTCCCAGTTTTTTTATTATATCTTAAGATTGTTACATTTTATGAAGCTGTATTTCTTAACGTATGTCTCCCACACTTGTACCTGTGATGAAAAGTAACAAAAATCATTTGTCATCAGTCATAATATGATAGCAAGTTGCACCTATACCCTTTTGCTTCCAAGAGGAAAGTAAATAGAAACAATCAGCATTTGAAACCGACCATTTAATTGTTCGTTCAAATGATCCTTCATCTTTTTTTTTTTTTTTAATAAGCAAAAAGCTTGAATCTTTTATTGGCATATCTTTTATTATTTTCATACTTTAAAAAGGTTATTTTCCCTTCTAAATCGACTACTTTGCCTACTCTACATTGATAACTTAAGACCTAGAAAGAAAACATTACTTTATTCTTTCGAGAAAAACATTCTACTCTCTGTAAGTATAATTAAAAAATATTATTGTACAGGCTCTACCATACAGAACTTTATAGTAGGTTTAATATTCTATTATCTAGATATACTCGTAATAATATAAATATAGTGCGATTTTTATGTGGCTACTTGCGTTGTCGGTAAAAGTAGCAACTACTCTTTTTCGAGTATTAAACTCCTATACATATTGTACGTAAGACATTGTATGACTTGAGGTAAGGATCACTGAACCCTATGTGAGTATTTGTACTTGTATCAAAACGTTTGCATAAAATTTTATTGTAATAGTTGGTTGTCAAAATTAGAGCGTCGGTGGTTGTTGCCCTCTCAAATATTGAAGATGCTGTGGGTCGATTGATGCAGATGTCTAAAAATATAAATGTGAATATTCCGTTTATGCGATTGCAGATATGATAAGAACAGTTACTGAGAATTCTGTCTTTATTACTAGGTCTCTTTTAAAAATGAGGGTTCTAAACATAGTTTGTTAATAAAAAAAAGAATTCACCTTATTTCTTCACAAAATAGTGTTAATATTTGTTTTTTAATATATCGATTCTTTCCTATGTCCCTAATTTGCTTTTTATTCTATTCCATTTACAACCCTTCTTCTTCTCATCTTCAGCCTCCAGTACTTTTCTCCTTCATCAACACTTTTTTTCTTCTACTCCTTCATCGCTAATTCTTTCTTCTTAATTTTCAGCCCCAACACTTCTTCCTTTTCTTTTAATTAATTTTTCCTTCTCTACCTCCACATTCAACTTTTTCATTTCTTTCTCCTCTACACACAAATCCCTCCCCAATACATCCAACTCTTTCTCTTTATCTACCTCCAACTCTTGCTTCTATTCCTCCTCTACCTCTGATTCTTCCTTCTCCTTTGTTAAATCTTTTCACTTCCAATTTTTTTTCTACTCATATTAACTGTTTTTTCCTCCACCACTTTCAGCTCTTACTTCTACTCCTCCACTTCTAATTTTATATTCTTCTCCATTTCTAACGACTTCCTTTCTCTCCTATTTTTAACTCTTACTACTTCTCTTATGTCTCCAATTCTTCCTTCTCTTCATACTCCTTCTCCACCTCTAACACTTTTTTTTCTCTTCATTCACTTCCAGATTTTCTTTTTCTCTTCCTCAACCTCCAACTTTTCGGTCTTCTTCTCATCCTTCTCCACCTTTGATTATTTTTTTTCAACTTTAATCCATCTTCCTCTTCCATCCCTATGTATTAATTTTTCTCCTCTTTCTCTACTTCCAATTTTTCTTCTATCCTCTGCATCCAATTCTTTATTTTTCTTCTTTACCTCCAACTCTTTCTTTTCCTATTCTTTCGTAATCAACTTTTCCTTTTTCTCTTCCTCCATCTCTAGCTCCTCCACCTGAACTATTCAAGCTTCTGCTCTTCTTTCTCCAGTTCTTCTCTCTTTTCATCCAATTACAATTCTTTTTTTCTCCTTTTCCTTCACATGAATTTTTCATTCTTTTAAATCTCCGCTTTCTCTACTTTTTAAACTC
>SEYY01001001.1:22500-30000 GCA_009176605.1 Armadillidium nasatum
AGTAGAAGAGTACTGTCCATTGTAATAGCGATAGCAAAGACAGAGTGAAGCAACAATTCGACGGGTAGAAAAGGACTGGAGAGAGTTAGTAAGTGCAGGAGAGTTGATGAGACGAAAAGGCCTAGACTCCACCTTCTCAAGGAGAGCTGGATGAATGGAACCACCCCAGATATGTGAAGCATAATCCATACAGGGGCGAACAACACTTCTATTGAGAGCAAGCAACTTGGGTGGCGTGAAGTAATTCTGAAGACGCCTTAGAACATCCAACCTCTTAGAAGCTTGTTTAGAAAGAGAAGTAATGTGATCTTTCCAAGAAAGATCACGAGAAAAAGAATACGCCAAGAATATTAAGAACAGATGAAGGTTTGAGTTGTGTGTTTTCGAAGAAGACATCATAGTTGTGTGCAAGATTGTGTCGAGTGGAGAGATGGAGGAACTGAGTTTTTAAGGCATTGAAAACAACCATGTTTTCTGTGCCCCAATTTGAAATACGTGAAAGATCAGAGGTTAGTTGCTCCAAGGCTACCCTTCTCGAGTCTATCAACTGCTGTTTGGAGAGACTTTTTTCAAACTGGAAGGTGTAATGAAGGGTAGAATCATCAGATTACGAGTGGATAGGAGATGATGTAATAGAGAGGTCATTAAGGTAAAGCAGAAAAAGTGTTGGAGATAGGACAGAACCCAGAGGAACACAACTATTTATAGATTTAAAGGAAGAATGGTGGCCGCCTACAACAGCTGCTATAAAACGACCAGAAAGGAAATTAGAGAGAAGGATAGATACCGAAAGAGAGATGTTTGGAAATCAAAGCTTTGTGCCAGGCTCTTTCGAAAGCTTGCGATATGTCCAGCGCGACAGCAAAGAATTCACCGAAATACCAAAGAGCAGAGGTCAGAGAGAAGGAAAAGAAGATCACTAGTAGAGCGTTTCTTACGAAAGCCATACTGGCGATCAGAGATAAGATTAGAAGAATTGAGATGTTTCTAAATCTTCTTGTTAAGGATAGATTCGCAAACTTTAGAAAGAACGGAGGTCAAAAAATAGGACGGTAGTTAAAGTGTTGAAAGGGGTTCCCTTCTTCGGCACAGGCTGAATGAGCGCACGTTTCCAGCAAGAAGGGAAGGTTGAAGTAGAAAGACAGCGAATGTTGCAGAAGTTAATGAAAAAAAATAGACCTTGCATCAGGACAAGCCGGCTGAAGAGTCCTGGTGGCACCAACCCTATCGCTGGAGGCCACCAACCCCCAAGTGGTAATGGGAGAAGAGGTGGATGAGGAGCTATTTTGAAAGTCTCCCCCCTCCCGGGGCTTCTCCGTGGCTACTGTTCTTGACGCCAATATTAATTTGTTTTTGTTTTCTGTGCGTGAAGGAGAGACTACTCCGTGTACAAGAAAGTGGAGATGAGGGCGAAAGGGAGCGAACCATTGGGCACCGGGATGAGATGGGAAGTACCCTTAACATCCCATATACCCAATGGGGGATAATCTCATCGCTTTGGGATCGCTTCTTCTCTCCCCCTTATATATATATATATATATATATATATATATATATATATATATATATATATATATATATATATATATATATATATATATATATATATATATATATATATATATATATATATATATATATATATATAGTGTGTGTGTGTGTGTGTGTGTGTGTGTGTGTATTTTAGTGTTTGTGTGCATTTTGATTATTTTCCGAGGGAGTTAACAAAATTTTGTGGACTTTATAATGTAATAAGTAGAACTACGATTTTGATATAACAATAATTATGGTGATGAGATTCGAAAAATTACTCTATTGTAGTTGGTGTTTTGATGGCTCTAATAAGCAGTTTTTTTTTTTTTTTTTTTTTTTTTTTTTTTTTAACCACCACCGCTCACGGACAGAGCAGGGCAGAGCCCTACTTAAGAAGGGGGTGTCAGAAAATAAAAGAAGACTTAACCTATCTGCGATGTCAGTACACTTCCTCCTGGAGTATTCGAACCCTGGACCTACTGCTTGCAAGACCGACACTCAAAAATATCCCTTATGTTCATTGAGCATTAAGGACAATTATTGGATGCTTCTCATATGGGAGTTGTAATTCTAATTTGTTATACAGTTCAATTTGACTTTTTGTCTTGTTATTCCATTTTAGAAGTTTTGTTAATAATTTGTTGATAAATATATTATTATTATACTAATAAATATTATTATTTATTTTTATTATTAAATCTTTATATTAAATATTGTTTATTTATTTATTTATTATTATTATTATTATAAATCATTATTATTATTATTATTGTTTTTATTATTTTTATTATTATTATTATTATTATTATTATTATTATTATTATTATTATTATTATTATTATTATTGCATTTGAAGGAGTCTTTGGTTTCAATAGGTCGTATAGTGTCATTATATTTATTGTTGTCTACAGAATAAAAAAAATTGTATAGACATTATCCGAAATTATTACTATGTTTACAACTACAGAAATTAATAGATATATTTTCCTTATTGTCTCCGGTGACATTATTACCTTTCTATTTTACTGTCGTTATCAAACTTTACAACCTCCTTTCCTTTTCACACAACCTCGCACCCCACCCCAATTCACCTTCCCTCTTCCCCTCTCCACCTCATCTGCCACTAGTTCACATCCGACAAAAATACAATAATCCTCAAAAAGATTTTACAACAATGACATTTAGTAAGGTTTTAAAAAGGCATTTAAACACCATTTAATAAAAATGCAATTGAAAATGCTTTTTAAATTTCTTTTTATTATGGATTTTTTTTTTTTTTTTTTTTTTTTTTTTTTTTTTTTTTTTTTTTTTTTTTTTTGAATGGCCAAATATAGGTTACAAAAGACTTCTGACCTCTATAATAATCATACAGATATACATATACGTTAATTTTTGTATGTAGACATGTAAACGTGACGAAAATATACATGATATGACTTGCTTGATTTAAGGACTCCACCCTTACTACTACTAATATGGTAAATGTATATACAAAATTATATAGGCTTCTAGTTTCATGTTTATTATTATTATTATTATTATTATTATTATTATTATTATTATTATTATTATTATTATTATTATTATTATTATTATTATATAGATCGTCTAATAGTAGTTCTAGTAAACTTACACTTTTCGAGAGTTCTGTCTGTGGGATACAAATTACAATGGGGTACAACTTCGTAAGATATATCTGAGAATTGAGGCTTGTGGGGTGGTGGCTTGTGATTTACGTTAGTTTGAAGCAAGGATATTTGTACATCAGTCTTAATTTTCGCATACTATTAAAATTTTGTAACATATACAGTATACTGTTACTTGTCAATTCTACTGTGAGGACTTATCCCCCGTACCCTCTGACCCGTGAGTGATGATGAAATATAATCGATATATCAATGTAATTTTTAAATTACAGAAGCAAGATAATCAAATACAAGAAAAGTTGCTTTGGTGTTGTATAATTGACAAGGGCCGTAGCATATTTTCTCATATACATATTTCTTTCTGAACAAATAACTCTCGAATTCGAATTATTGTGGCTGATGAATTGAAAATCGCATGTGGTCTGAGCTTTGAAGCTGACCATCGTATCTTGGAAGATAGAATCTGTAAAAATCCTTTACAAGGTCAGGAAAACATCTAATATACATTCTCACATGATAAGAAAGCCTTCGGATATCTAATGTTTAAGGAATATGGTATATGCCCTTTCTTAGGGAGTGTTTGCCTGTGATACTCAGAATAATAGTAATATTATTATTATTATTATTATTATTATTATTATTATTCGAGAACTTAAGCATTTTTGCTGTAGGTCAAAGGTTTTTATATTTTGGGTTTGATGCCAAAGTGTTATTTATCATTAAGTGGGTATTGAACGCAGCCCCTCACAGAAGGATCTTAACCCAAACTTTCTTTTCTTTTGATTTGAATAATAATAATAGTAATAATATTAAATAATTATTATTATTTTTATTATTATCATTATTATTATTATTTGTGACGTAGAGATGAGTACGCGTCTCAAATCCGATCAATAATTTGATAATTCATCATTATTATTATTATTATTAAGATTATTATTATTATTATTATTATTATTATTATTTTTATAATTATTATGTAAATTACAGTAACATTCCTTTAAGTATTAAAGTGGACGACGGGCGCGGTGCGGCGTTCGAGGCAAGAACCTCCGAAAAACCGGTTTTGATCTTTTACCGTAAATGATATTGAAAATGAATTTTGTTTGTACTCACAAAATGAGAGAGATGGAGAGAGAGTGAGGGTGGGAGGGAGGGAGAGAGAGATAGAGAGAGCAAAGGGGTAACAAACCCCTGGAGAGGAAACAGACTGAGAGAAAAGTATCGGAATTTAGTGTGCTACCAGAGGAGAAGGGGGGGAGGGAGACGCAGGAGGGGAAGGAGAAGAGCTAAACGAAGAGTTGTTGTGATTCTTCAACGTAAAAAAAAAAAAATGTTTTATTTAACAAAACATTTGTTTTGAGGCGTTTTGCAAACGTCGCTAAATACAATACGAGGAAGGGAGCAAGTCTTCTTCTTTTTACAACCAATACTTCTTCTACAAATACTTCGACTACTATTAGTAATAAAAATAATAATATAGTAATAATAGTAAATAATAATAATAATAGCAATAATGATTAATAATAATAATATTAATAATAATAATATAGCAATAATTAATAATAAAAATAATAATAATATTGGTATTAATGAAGCTAAAAATAAAGTATTAAAAATATCTTTAATAATAATGATAATAATAGATTAAAGATTAAAAATAGAATAAATTTATTATAAAATTATTTAAATTAATAATTAAAATAATATGATGATAATAATAGAAATTATAATCAAAATTAAAATAGGTAATAATAATAATAATAATAATATGATAATAATAATAATGACAAAATTAAAATAATAAAACGTTTGATATTACACAAGTGTTTGTTTTTCCTTTCTTTGTTTTTATTCTTGAGTTCCTGTTTATATTATTATTATTATTATTATTATTATTATTATTATTATTATTATTATTCTATTTTATAATATAAATTATTATTATTATTTTATTATTATTATTACTTTTTATTTTATAATCATATTATTTTTATTATATAATGATAATATTATTGTTATATCATTATATTATTATTTTTATTATTATCATTATTTTATTATTATAACTATAATAATATTATTATTACTTATTATTATTTTTAAAATTATTGTGTAGTAAGGATCTATTTCTTGAACCAATAAAATGTAGCCTTACATTTCTTAAATACTTTCTGTGTATATACCCACTCACATATTTAAATACATACATATAAATGCATTGTTCATATTAATGTACTTTACATATTTGAAAATTTTTATTTTGATATTTTAATACCGAAGTTTATCGTTATCACGGTTTTTTTTTTTTTTTTTCTTTCTTTTTTTTTTCACGAGAGGGTCAATTCACATTTTTTTATTTCAGTTTTCATACCTTCAACTAACTAAGTGGGACCGTCAGGAGGGCTAGAAAATAAACTGGGAATATCAGATGAACTTTTGATGTAAATCTCTCTTTCTCTCTCTCTTTGTATGAAGTTTTTTTTAATTTATTTTCTCCATTTCTTACTTTTTTTAAACCTTCTTTTAAAACTGTGCCCTTGACTACTCTACACTCATTTCCCGAAAGTTTTTGACTACAGAAACTTCAGCATTAACTCATGCTCAGGGATTTTGAATTAGATTTATTGTTGATTATGTTCTTACTTTTTGCATACTTCTATTCTTGAATGCTTGAGTTTAATATTATATCGCATATATATATATATATATATATATATATATATATATATATATATATATATATATATATATATATATATATATATATATATATATATATATATATATATATATATATATATTAGGGATGGAGTGAAGTATCGGCATATTTTCCGATACCGATATCGGTATCGGTATCGGCAAAAAATTTGTATAGGAGTAAAGTATCGGTATCGGTAGTAGTATCGGCAAGTATCGGCATATTTTCGGGTATCGGCTTCTGGGAATTTTTAGGTATCGGTATCGGTAAAAATTTTGGTATCGCTTCATCCCTAATATATATATATATATATATATATATATATATATATATATATATATATATATATATATATATATATATATATATATATATATATATATATATATATATATATATATATATATATATATATATATATATATATAGATAGATAGATAGATAGATAGATAGATAGATAGATAGATAGAGAGTAAGGTTCGACTTTTGACGCCAGTGCAGTGTCAGCTGGAACTGAGGGGAGTGTAAGTGGCACCTCACGCTCTTTGCTGAAGGGAAACTGGCCCCCACGCTCTTTCCTGAAGTATTTTTAATTCGGTTATCCTGATAATCAATCCCCTTAATCCGTTAATTTTGACACCTTGAGAAATTTAACTCTTTAAAAACTCAACTTCTTCACATCTCCCTCTCCAAAACACCTCCAAACTTTCCTATCTTCTTCGATGGCTCTCTCGTCTCACCTGTAAATAACATTGGAATTCTTGGTCTTAACAGGAACAATAAATTTTCTTGAAAACCACGTATCACAATGATTGCTAAGGCGGCTTCTAAGAAGCTGGGAATACTGTTCAGGTTGCGAGAATTTTTCTCTTCTGAGCAGTTACTTCAATTATATAAGGGTCTTATTCGACCTTGTATAGAGTACTGTTCTCACATTTGGAGGGGCTCCGGTTCCTCCTCTCTTCTGGATGTGGTTGAGTCTAAGGCTAAAAGATTAGTAAACTATCCTCTACTCTCAAACACTCTTGACCCCCTCTGCGACGTGACGTTGACGCACTATCTCCTTTCAAGAGGTACAATTGCAGGTGCTCAAAGGAATTGGCCTATTGCATTCCTCCACCATTGCGTCGCCCTTCTATAATGTACAAGGGATGCCCTGCTTTCTCACGAATTTTGTGTGAATGCTGGAAGCCCCAGGCTTTCCCGTTGTGGCGCCTCCTTTCCAGTTATCTCTGTTCTGTGGAACTCCTTACCTTCATCTGTTTTTCCTCTTGGATTTAATATTCCTTTCTTCAAGGCTTCCGTCTGTGCCCACCTGGGAGAAATGCGTTAGGTTCGGAGCTGGGTTGTTACTCCTCCTCCTTTCTCTTTTATATGCTCCCTCCTTGAAAAGGGTTCTGCCAGTGAGTGGTGGTAATCTGTAAAAAGAAAAAAATTATGTTAATCCTTTAAGCTCTGCTCCTTTTTTGACCTTTTTAACCTTTTTTTCTTTGTACGTGCCGCCAGGCACGTGCCATCCCTTATTTGACTCTCGTGTCACTCCAGTGCTAGTTCCAGGGCTTAACTTATGCTCTTTCCTGATTGCCTTTTCTATCTTTTTATAGCTCTTTCTAGCACCTG
>SEYY01001001.1:40000-47500 GCA_009176605.1 Armadillidium nasatum
AAAAAAAAAAAAAAAAAAAAATATATATATATATATATATATATAATATATATATATATATATATATATATATATATATATATATATATAATATATATATATATATATATATATATATATATATATATATATAGGGTAATCGTAACATGGAATTGATGTCTGTTCTCCATTTAAGGTTCAAGGATTAGAGTCTGAAATGAGTGACATTGGAAAATGGTTGGTTTCAGCAGGACAAACTCTTCTCAAGGAATCAAGAATTGGCATGAATATCTCAGAGGCAGAATCACTATTACGCGAACACGAAGCTATAGAACTAAAATGCAGGGTAAAGTTGTTCTTATATAATAAACACTAAGAATAAATAGGGATTAATATCTAGTTTAAAAAGGGATTAATACTTTGTTTAAATAAGGATTATAGTTGCATTAAATAGGGATTAATAGTTAGATTAAATAGAGTTAAAACAGTTTAAATAGGGATTAATAACTAGTTTAAATTTGAGATTAATAGTTAGATTAAATAGGGATTAATACTAATTTTAAATAGGTATTTATAGTTAGAGTAAATATAGATTAATAATTAGATTAAATATGGATTAATACTTAGGGTAAATAGGGATTAATACTTGAGTAAATGGATTAATATTTAAATTAAATTGGGATTAATATTTAGACTAATAGGGATTAATACTTTGTTTAAATAGGAATTAGTATGTAGAACAAATAGATATTACTACGAAAATGAAAGAACTTATTACTTCTTTTATTTATTTATCAAAAGTTTCCATCTCACGGTTATTGTCCTATTCGAGGAGTAGAACTTTCTCGGAGTTTCCTTTTAGTGTCCATATGAGGGATCAAACCAGCACCTTCAAGCATGTGAGTCAATGACTTAACCGTTATGCCAAGACATAGTCCAATTACTGAGAACAATTTTTTACTGTAAAATTAATTGTTGAAGATTTTAATCAAGTATTTAGTAAGATTTCAACTCTTAAATGCAATTTAAATAATGTTGTAATAAATAATATTGCACTTTACTCTGTAAATTTAACTCTGGCATGTCGACGTGGTCGGGAGAAGACTATGAACCATATTTTTATGCCGCATCATCATTTGATAGCCTACCGTATTTCAGCGTGTGATTTAAATTCAATTTTCTCTTATGTAAGTTTGATATGTATTCGACAAGCTTCACTTTACAGGCTATTGAGCCCTCATCATTTTGGTAAATAATCAGCAGATTTATGTCCTTTCCATTGTTTGTCGTTATAGCTGTGACACACACCTCGCCTGCACATTTCTCAGCTGTGTTCCTTCCTTCCTCATTTTATATTTAATTCTTGCTTTGGTTGTCAGAAGAAGCAAGCTTTCTAATAAATGTTCAATTGTTTGGTGATGTTGTTAAATCTCAGCCTTCCAGATTGCAGTTCAACCAAAGAATACAACATAAACGCCTACCAAATACTACCAAAATGTAAATCAACGTAGAATAATTTAATTTTAAGTGGATATTCAGCCTAAATTATTTTTTTTTGCAAAATTTTATATTTTAATATATGTTCAGATTTAAACGCCATCAATAATTTAATCGGTACTCGAAGTGTCCAAAATATTTGAAAAAAATAGATATGAACTTAATTTTAGTTAAATATTATAAATTCTTTAGCAATGAAATTTCTTATATAAAATCTTCATTTCCTTTTGTGAAAAGAGGAATCTTCGAGGAAGACAACCAAAAAAAAGAACTTGCAAAGAAATAATCAAAATAGGGATTTGGAAGTGGATAATCAAAATAAGGACTGACAAAGGGACAATCAAAATAGGGACTTTCATTAAGACTATCAGAATAGGGACTTGCGAGGGAATAAAAATTGGAACTTGCAAAGGGACAACCAAAATAGGAATTTGCAAAGTTATGACCTACAGCTGAAACTTTGATATTATACAGTTAACTTGAGTTTTCTTGTAAAAAAAAAGTTTTTACGAATGTATCATTAAATTTCTATTGATAAACATGTATCTTTATTTATAGGAAACTTATGCGAGGTGGGCAAGGCTGAGATATCGCATTGATGAAGCCGTTGAAAGAGGAGAAGGAGAACTTCGAGCTCTGGCTCACCATGAAACCAAAACAACAGATTTACGCTCTCTCAAAGAATATACGGATACGCTTGTGAGGTAGTATGATTATACGTCTTTTAATTTGATTTCTTAAATAAAAATCAATATTAATTTTTTTTGTTTTTAAGGAGTATAGTAAATCTTGTTAAGGTTTTTTTCTTTAATCATAAGAGGAGAGGGTATTAATAATTAATCCTTATTATATCAAGTTTATCATATATTATTCTTTTCTGTCGCATTTTTTTTCACCTCAATTTATTCTAAAAATTTGTTTCTTTTTTGATAAGTTAAAATTTTTGACTTGTTCGAATAAGAATACAATAATTTATAGGGAGTACAGTCCTTTTGACTATTCTATTTGAGTTCTTTCCCCCCCCCCCATCTTCACTACTATGTTTAAAGTTTGAAAGTCTCAGTTCTTCAATTGCACCATTGTGAATCATAATTGCGCGTATCTTTCACAATTTTGAAAGCCGAATATATTTCAATTTATGATTTTTCTTTGGAAAAATCATTTGTCATACTTTATTAATATCTGATGTTTGTGAGAATAATAATAATAATAATTAGGAGTGCTGAATCTTTAATTTACTTTAAAATCAAATCTTGTTTGGTAAGAGCTATCGACTCTTGTGTTGTTGCTTCTGGTTTAGCGCTATCCATTTGTCTCAGCTAGTGAGAATGTAAGTTCTTTTTCTAACGGTGTAATTCCTGTAATATCTATAAAAATTCATTTTTTTTTATTTCATTCGTTTAAAGCAACAATTTAATATATATATATATATATATATATATATATATATATATATATATATATATATATATATATATATATATATATATATATATATATATATATATATATATATATATATATATATATATATATATATATATATATGTACCCTGTGTGCAAGGGTTGTCAGTACAAGTAATTGAGGAGGCAATATCCGACTTTGAAAATAACAAAATATCATCAAACATCATTTATGATAATTGTTACTGATTGTATATTTATTAATTTGAATAATTTGTTTATTAAGTTTTCGACACAGGGTTCGGATGACTGTAGAAAACAAGGGATGCAACCAGTATATAAAAATAAGGATAAATAAATGATATACGTACTTTACAATGCATAAAATAGGTACCGATACACTCTACACGCATGTACGAATTCCCTGGAACAATCTAGTATTTGTCGGACTATGTTGGCTTCATCATTTTCGAAGACCAATGATGTTGCATAAACCATAGTTTATATACATATGACCCAAGAATTACCTGTATAAAGATGTTGATTTAGGTCTGGTGATGGTAGTGGCTAACAATGGGGCTCATTTCTAACAATTTGCTTATTCTGGTAACTTTCATTCAAATGAATACCATAATACGTGTAGTATGTAAACCACATGTATCTTCTTCGTATTGAGAAGGTGAGTTGCACCATCGCAATCATTACTCTTAGTGCGTCATGTGTTTCTAATTCAGTAGTGTCATATGTAAAGGGTAAGTCAATCTACGCAGCGTTTTGAGATTTTCATAAACCTTTGATTACCTTTTCAAAAAATTATGGATTATCAAGTGAGAAAACGGTAGATATGAAATATTTTTTGAGTTTTAAAGGACTCGGTTTTAGGGAGTTACGTTGCATCGGTATTAATCAAACTGATTCAATATTATGAAGAACATTCAGAGATGTTTGTAATTTATTAATCTATAAATGACCTTTACTTAATAAATATCTGACCACGAAAGTACCAATTTATTTTAAAATTAAAAACCTAAGAATATTTTATTCTAAATTTTGAATCCACGGTTTCTCCTTTGACAGATTCAATAGATTCCACATTCTCTCTCTCTCTCTCTCTCTCTCTCTCTCTCTCTCTCTCTCTCTCTCTCTCTCTCTCTCTCTCTCTCTCTCTCTCTCTCTCTCTCTCTCTCTCTCTCTCTCTCTCTCTCTCTCTCTCTCTCTCTCTCTCTCTCTCTCTCTCTCTCTCTCTCTCTCTCTCTCTCTCTCTCTCTCTCTCTCTCTCTCTCTCTCTCTCTCTCTCTCTCTCTCTCTCTCTCTCTCTCTCTCTCTCACACACACACACACACACACATTATATATATATATTATATTATATATATATATATATATATATATATATATATATATATATATATATATATATATATATATATATATATATATATACATATACACACACACACATATTCAATGGGGTCGTCTTATTAAGCAATTAAATGTGGGGATTCGTTGTCCCTCAAGGAAGAAGGATACTGCGAACAGATCTTAAATTGGAGAAGAAAATATCTTCTTCAACAAGAAACTTTGAAGCACCCATCCACCTTAAAAATACTATTTATATCGATTTTAAAAATAACACTTAACGGGGAAGTTTGAAAAGGGGAATTTTATAAGTAGTTTCTACTTAGGATCTTAAACAAATATCGAAACTTTGCCTTCCGGGACTTCTTCCATTATACCATTATTTTTTTTAGTTTTAATTTTATGTTATTCAAAAATTTTAAAAATTATGGAACTTATCAATCTATATTTGTGCACACAGGTCGTTTGCGTCGCGTTTAGAACGAAGACGGACTTTGATTCTTGCCTCAGCTCGATTTCATAGGATTGTCAGACATTTGGATCAGAGATGCACAGTTTTACTCAATGAAAAACGTTGGATAGCAAATTCTCATAACTTAGATTTTTTGAAGAAAACTATTAGAGAATTAACAGCTCGAAAAGAAGCTGTTGGTGAGTATCTTTCTATCTTTTTTTCGATATATATATATATATATATATATATATATATATTATATATATATATATATATATATATATATATATATATATATATATATATATATATATATATATATATATATATTATATATATATATATATATATATAGTTAGTTAGTTAGTTAGTTAGATAGATAGATATACGGAGGAGGATAGTAGCGCTCCCGAGGAGATGAGATTACTTCCCCCTCATTTGGAATATGGGATGTTAAGGGTACTTCCTATCTTGTTCCGGTGCCCAATGGTTCGCTCCATTTCGCGCTCATTTCCACCTTCTTCTACACGGAGTAGGCTCTCCTTTCATACACAATCAATACTATTTCAGACAACACGTCCTGTTTTTTTTAAGATAATAATTATGGCAACCTCAACAGTAGCCACGGAGAAGCCAGGGGGGCGGCTTCCAAAAATAGCCCCACATCTAACCCTTCCCCCATCACCACTTGGAAGTTGGTGGCCTCCGTTGATGGGATTGGCGCCACCGAGATTTTGCAGCCGGCTTGTCCGGATGCACGGACTATTTTTTTCATTTATATCTGCAGCATTCACAGTCCTCAATCAAATTTCCACCTTGTTGAACATCACCTCTTCTTCTTCTAGGCATTCCTCTTATTCTTGACCGAAACTCAGGTGTTTGAGCTATCTGATAGCAAACCCTTTTCTGTTATCTTTTACTGTCTCTGTCTTAAATTTTCATCCAAAGGCCGTGGTTTGCATACGTGTGCAACGATGTGGTTTGTTCTCGTGTCTCTCTTTTGGAGTCTTTCGAATTTTTCACCTTGTGACTTAGGCTCTCTTGACATTCTACGACTAAATTCTTTTGTTCTTTTTATTTATCTTCTAATTACTGACTGCCCAAAATTCTTCGATTACCTAAACTCCAAAATAGAGCACATTCTCTCTTCATCTCCTTTCGCTGAAATCATCATGTCATCATATTAGGTGATTTCAATGTTCACCATCCCCAATGGCTTTCTTCTAGTTTTCATGATACAGCTGGTGAACATGCCTTCCATTTCGCTATCGAAAGCGACCTTGAGCAGTTGGTGCAGCTCTTTACTCGTACCCCTGATTGTCTTGGGGATAAACCCAACATTCTAGGGCTTTTTTCTAACTTCTAATCCCTCTCCTTATACTGTTAAACTTTTTCCGCCTTTTGGGTTCCTCCGATAACCTCATTATCTCTGTATCCTCTTCTACCTCTTCAAGTCTTCCGCAGGAAAGACCTCTTTCCATCGAAAGGGAATGTTTGTAGGATTTCGGTGCCGCAAGCTGGTCGAACTTGCACACGTACTTCTTTGATTTCTTGTGGAATTATTATTGCTTCGGTGGGAGAGATCCCTTGGAGCGTGCAGAACTCATTACCGGGGTGATTCTCTCAGGCATGGAGGCGTACATTCCATATTCTTTCCATTGTACTAAACCTAACAAACTTTGGGTTTAACTCTTCTTGCTCTTGTGCTGTCCGTCTTAGGGATAACGTCTTCAGTGATTACTGTCGTCTTCAAACTCCTGAAACTCACTAACTTTTATTTTATTCCGGAATCGTGCAAAATCTATTCTCCATAAAACCAAAAACTCTTTTCTCCGTTTAAAATGCAAAAATCTTCCTGGTACTTCTTCTTCTTCTTCTTCTTCACACCTTTTCTGGCATTTTGCAAAAAAAAAAAAAAAATGTCAACTCTTACCTTGCTTTTTCTTCTATCCCTCCTATAGTTTCTTCTGACTGCACAACTGCTGTTTTGCCTTCTAAAGCTGAGCTCTTTGCTCAAACGTTTGCCCCTAATTCAACTTCAGACTATTCCGGTACTACTCCTCCTCTTTCAACCCCCTCAAACTCATTTATGCTTACAATTATTATTTCTTCTAAAGACATCATTTATGCTCTCTTTGAGCTTAATACTAAGAAGGTGTACGGTTCTGATGGTATTCCTCCTGTGGTTCTCAATACGTATGCTTCTGAATTTGCACCTAAACTATTTCGTCTTTGTCTTTCTACTTCAGTCTTCTCTTCTTGCTGGAAACGTGCGCTCATTCGTTCTGTGCTGGAGAAGAGGGATCCCTGTCAACCCTCCAACTACCGTCCCATTTATTTGACCTCCGATCTCTCTAAAGTTTTCAAATCTATCCTTAAGAGGAATATTTGGAAACATCTTAATTCTTCTAATCTTATCTCTGATCACCAGTATAGCTTCATAAGAAACGTTGAACTGGTGATCTTCTTTCCCTTCTTCCTGACTCTTGGTCTTCCGCTCTTCGGTATTTTGGTGAATATTAAGCCTTCCATAGAGTCTGGCATGAAGCTTTGATTTCTAAACTTCCCTCTTTCTGAATTTATTCTTCTCTCTGTGATCTTTCTAATTTCTTTTTCCGGTCGTTCTATAGCAGCTGTTATAGACAATCACCGTTCATCCTTTAAATATACTAATTGTGGTTTTCCTCAGGGACTACTTGTCCTTTCTTCAACACTTCTGATCTTTTTGGTATTTCGAATTGGGGTAGAAAAAACATCGTCATTCTCAATGCTTCAAAAGCTCAATTTCTCTTATCTCTACTCGTCAC
>SEYY01001001.1:52500-55000 GCA_009176605.1 Armadillidium nasatum
GAATATGGATATGAATGTGGACGGGCAGCCTTGCTTGTCGAAAAGTCAGGTGGATCTCCGACCCCTTCGGACAGCAGCAAACTGATTGCCAAATTAGAAGAAACATGGAAAATGTTTCTCCAAGGATCTCAAGAACAGCTAACAAGACTTAGAGTGGCTGGAATATTTTTTAGAACTATGGAACAGGTACTACATGTTCTCAGTACTGTCTTTTATTATATAAATATTATTAATAAACAATACTTTCAAAGGATTAAATAATAAACATTGGAATTTTGTTTAGCATCTGATTATAATTGCTTTTTACTGATTTTATTAACTTTAATCATTCCAATTATGAGTAAAGTTGAATTTGAATTTCAGGCTTAAAATACACTTAACATTTTCATACTTTAGTATCACTGTGAAATTACTTTAAGAAAAAATAAACATGTAGATACTTTAAGTACAGAATATAACATTTATTTATTTATTTATTTATTTATTTACTTTATTTTTCAGCATCTTCGTCGGCTGGATAGTCTTATCACTTCTGTCATTAGTCGAATGAAAATACAAAGCAAAAAAATTACTCCTGACGAAGAGGGAAGAAACCTTCTTGCAACAAGAGACAGACTATTGAGGGAAATTGGGAGAAACGTTCGATTGGGAAAGCTACTGAAGGAGAGATTGACGGAACCACTGGTTTCATATTTCAAGTAAGGTTTTGAATGTCTTTTGCAAATTTAGACAAAAAAAATTATTGTTAATTTAACGACTCTTATAGTCTACATTACTCACTCTTTCGAGATCTTATCTATGTATATTATATCAATCAATTTAAGATTCCATAGAAGTAAAATATGAACTACACTTCATTTTCTATTTTACATGTTGAAAAATTACAAAACAAAAAACAAAAACATTTATTCATCAAACTTTTAGTTACAAAAGAGTTCTTGTGCAATTTCGTTTGGAATATTTTTTTTTTAATATCTAATATGATTTTAGCTGTTCCATGTTTCTTAAGTCCTGACATATTTTTTTCTTGGTTCATTTGTAACAGTTGAACTGTTTAAAGGCTTGAGAGTCTTTCGCATTTTTCATAGAAAAGAATAAAATTGATCGTATTATATATCTTTCGGGCTTCTCAGTATATTTTCAGCCAAAATATGTTTATAGTCAATAGTCAATCATTTTCAACTTGTGCCATTTTTATTAATGTACAGTCGTGAACAGAAGTTCGTTCCTATTAAGCTGGAAATAAATATTTATATAAAATAGGGATCATTTCAGATTCAGCCAATCACAGTTCAATTAAGCCCCGCTCAATGTTTTTATTTTCTTTTTATTCAAAATAGAGCTTTTATGACATGATTTCCATTTTATATAAATATTTATTTCCAGCCTAATAGGAACGAACTTCTGTTCATGACTGTACCTTGTACGAATACATTTGCTACGAGAAATTATTTATGCTAAAGTAGTATTCAGTGATATTGTAATGAATAATATTTAACACCATCTAACTTGATAAAGTTAGATGGTGCAGTGCAGCTTTTGAACTTATTTTTTTGTTTACTGCATTTTCAATACAAGGAGTTACATTTGGGCATAAAAGTTGCTTACTATTGAAGAGGTGTCCATCGGTGAACCAGTAATTGAACTTGTTTTTGAGCTAATTTATTTAAACAATTGATTATGAAAATAGGTAGAAAAAAACCTTCATGCGAAGCTGACAGCAAATTCTTGCAGATTTGCAAATTTAATTTGAGGTTAAAAAAATATTAACTAATGAACTCGGCATTTGATATTCTGACATTTAACATAACTATGAAAACCCTCAAAATGCTAGTAAAAAAAAGAAAGAAAAACATTTACAATATCACGTAGAGGCAATATGTATCCCAACAATCAGCAGGGAACAAATGTGTTACAGGTTCAACATTCATACCTTCATTTTTAAAAACTTGAAACTGAGATTCAAATGATAATAGAAGTAACAAATAATGCTTTTATATTTCAAAAATATTCAAATTTGATGTACAAATACAATAATAATAATAACAAGCACATGTGCGTATCCCTTTGGGATACGCATATGTTCTTGCTGACAGAATAAATTTTATATTATATATATATATATATATATATATATATATATATATATATATATATATATATATATATATATATATATATATATATATATATTATAAAAATTTTATTATTATTATTATTATTATTTTATTATTATATTATATAAAATTTTATAATTATTAAAATATTTAAATTGAAAAATATAAATTCATTCACTTTTATTTAAAGAAATATATATATATATATATATATATATATATATATATATATATATATATATATATATATATATATATATATATATATATATATATATATATATATATATATATATATATATATATATATATATATATATATATATATATATATATATATATATATATATATATATATATATATATATATATATATATATATA
>SEYY01001001.1:67500-75000 GCA_009176605.1 Armadillidium nasatum
ATATATATATATATCGTGCTCGCGAAAAGTTTGCGGACATTTCCAAAATTGCATTAATCTTAACTATATTTTTTAGACGCTTTATAATTCACGTTTAAATTCATATACGACATCCTGAAAGTGATGATAATAAAAACATTCGTGAATATTTACCAGTGTCCACGCAATTTTTTATGTGGGTGTGTGTGCCTAAATTGCGTTTTATTTTGTGAACTTTGTTCATTTTGTCTATTTTCGTATTATTTTACGGGAAGTGGTATAATATCGTGTATTTTTGATGGGATCGGAAAATCAACTTGAAAAAAAAAAAAAAACTGTAAAGGTGCTATTATTGCTTTACATAAATGTGGCAAATCCCAACGAGAAATAACTAAGCAATTAAAGATTTCTAAAAGGGCCGTTAATTTTTGGATTTTAAGAGCTAAGAATAGTGAAGTTGATGCCACGCCAAGCCCTACAAAGCGATCTGGTAGGCATAAAAAAAACAACTTTACGTACAGATTTGCTTATGAAACGTTTAGTAATGAAAAACCCGATTATAACAGCAAAATGAATAAAATATGACTTCCTTATTATCTGACGTTTCGGAACGTACTATCCATCAACAACTGCAAAAAAGACCTTAAATTACCGTCACGCCATGCTGCAAGGAAAGCCCTTATTACTAATGTTATGCGTAAAATACGAGTAGCATTTTGTAGGAAATACTTTAATTGGACAGTTGAAGAATGGAAAAAAGTATTATTCTGTGATGAATCGACATTCTTAACATTCCGGAGCTGCTCAAAAATGGTTCGCTGTCCCATAGGCTCCAATAGGATGGACCCAAAGTACACCAGGAAAACAATGAAACACCCTCCAAGTGTTATGGTTTGGGGTTGTTTCAGTCGTAAAGGGAAAGGAAGCCTGTATTTCCTTCCCAATAACTCAACCATAAATGGTTCACGGTATTTATCAGTACTTCAGGAAAAACTTCCACTTATGATGCACATCAATGAGACTGACACGTTCATGCATGATAGTACTCCATGTCACAGGGCCAAAATTGTTACAAAATGGCCTAAAAACAATAAATACTGGTATTATGTAATGCCCTAGTAATAGCCCGGATCTCAACCGTATCGAAAACCTATGGCTAATAGTAAAAATTAAGCTCGAGTATCATAACACTAGTTTAATAAAAAAGTTACAAGTTTCAATACAAAATGTATGGTGCAAGGAAATATCCGTAGAAATATATCAAAACCTCGTCAAATCAATGCCTCGATGTCTAAAAATGGTCATCGAAGCTAAAGGACAGATGTCAAAATACTAATCTATAAGGTAATAAACATTAAACATGATTTTAAATATTAGGATTGCGATTTTCTGAGGTGTCCACAAACTTTTCGCGGACACTGAGGAAATTAAATAAAAAAAAAAAAAAAAAAAAAAAAAAAAAAAAAAAAAAAAAAAAAAAAAAAAAAAAAAAAAAAAAAAAAAAAAAAAAAAAAAAAAAAAAAAAAAAAAAAAAAAAAAAAAAAAAAAAAAAAAAAAAAAAAAAAAAAATATATATATATATATATATATATATATATATATATATATATATATATATATATTATATATATATATATATAATATATTATATATATATATATATATATATATATATATATATATATATATATATTATATATATATATATATATATATATATATATATATATATATATATATATTATATATATATATATATATATATATATATATATATATATATATATATATATATATATATATATATATATATATATTATATGAGTTAAGAGCCGTCTGTAAAGGACTAAAAACTTTTTTGTATATTTAAACAAGATTTACCTAAGAAGAAAAGAGAACAGAAAATTATTGGCGTTAATCATGTCTTCTTAAAACGAGCTTTGATGAGAAGACACCTGTTTCTTTAATACACATTTCATCTAAATGTATACGTAGCTATTTATATATGTATGATTTTAGGAGACGTTTAACTATATAAAACTCCCAGAATTCTTTTTTTTTATTATTTTTTTATTGTTTTATTTATGACCTAAAAAATTATCATATTAAAGTATACTTACGTATGTTTATATATATCATGTGTATGTATTTACGTATATATAGGGCATAGGGAATGATTAGTGGTAGAGAACTCGCATAATTTTCGTTTTTATAGCTATATATAACACCCCCCCTTTCCACCATCCCCCACACATACACATAAATATTTCATGCCATTTCCGCCTACATTTTTATATATATAATATGTAGTGAAATAAACATAATATCTCGTTTTGTTTATTTCAATTTCCGCAGTCCAAATTTATTTCAAGGAATTGGTTTGTTGCTTAATTTATTTAATTAATTATATTATTATTATTATTATTATTATTATTATTATTATTATTATTATTATTATTATTATTATTATTATTATTTTATTTAGTATTATTATGATTATAGTATACCGTATTAAATGAACTAATTTTGTTTCTGTTTGAAATTTTTCTCTAATGTAAGGAACGGAATTTTTTTTAATCATTTACTTTTACTTTCAACATTTGTTCATTTATCAAATATCGAATATATATATTATAATATATATATATAATATATATATATATATATATATATATAATATATATATATATATATATATATATATATATATATATATATATATATATATATATATAACTTTACTTTTCGCTGGATTGACTTTCAATCTCATGTTCGCACATTTCCTCTCACACACTCTCACCAGTATTCTCAACTTTCCTCCAGTTTCTGTCACCAACATCTCATCATTCGCAAAAAGTAAAACGTTCACATCCCATTCACCCTCCACATTTCTCAACCTAATACCCTTCCCTTCTCTCTCCATTTCCCTACCTACTTCATCCATCAATAGATTAAATAACCATGACGACATTACACATCCCTTTCTCAATCCGAGACCTATGCTAAACCAATCCGAAAGTTTCTTCTCCACCCTCACTCTGGATCTACAATTCGCACAAAAAAGCTTTGATCCCCTTCAGTAATTTCCTTTTCAATCCTCTTTCCATTAGTATTTCGAATAACTTTCTCTTGCATACTCTGTCGTATGCTTTTCCAAATAGAGAAAACATACATAGCCTATTTTATATTTTTTCACGTAATTTCTCGGTAATCAATCTCAGTGTGAATACCTAGTCCACACATCCCCTAACCTTCCTAAAACCCCCTTGTTCCTCACCCATTCCGTCACTTGTCAATTCTTTCATTCTCGTCACTATGTTGGGCTCCTCTCATGCTGATACAGGTGGGGAGGAGGCTAAATCATTCAGTACTCTTAACGATCTTGAGCAATTGATTAGGGAACCTACACACATCTCATATCCTCCTAGCCAATTCTTAAACACACTTTACTTATGCTTCACCACTGCTCCTTTTCGTTATAATTACACTATCGGTAACTCTGATGACAATCTTGTAGCTTCTCTCCAGCAGCTCCACCCTGCCCTAAACGAACTTTCTGGCACTTTGAATGGACTAATTGGGGGGCATTGAGTTGCTTTTCCGCCAACTGTCCTTGGAATAAATCCTGCTTTGACACCACTGAGGATGTTTCAGTGTCCGCCGAAAGAGTGGGAGCCTTAATTTCTGATGAGATGAGCAGGTTCTTTCCCTCTTCAACTAAATCTTTCTCTCCTCAAAATCCATTGTTTGATTGCGCCTGCTTTCGTGCCTTTCAGGAGACCGACAGTGTGTATTGAGCATGGAAAAACTCCTTTTCTCCTATCATTTTCTTTAATTTTCATTCAGCTCGGACTTGTTTCAAGGATATACTTCGACAGGCCAGGCGGCTTTCACCAAAGAAGTGAGCTAACCTCCATTGTTCCTCTACTGATAAAAAATTTCTCTTCACAAAAATATCTCTAATAACTTTTGTAAATTTGCCTTTCCTCCTTTTATTCGCTCTGATGGTTCTGTAGCTAATACTCCCTCTGAAAAGGCTAATATCTTCGGTCTCCTTTTTTTTTTAATCCAATTCCACTCTGGATGATTCCGGCATCCCTCTTCCTACTTCTTCTGTCAAGTGTCCCATATCTTTACGTGTGATTTCATATGATAAGGTGCATAGGATCCTAATATCTATGAATATTAAGAAGGCTAGTTACTTGAATGGCATTCCTTCTTGTGTTTTGAGTGAGTGTTCTTCCGAGCTGGCATCTGTCTTAATGCTGTTACTTTTCTTCAGTGCTGGAAGCTCGTATATGTTCAATTGATCCCGAAAAAAAGTATCCGCTTTTAACCTTCTAACTGTTGCTCTACAGCTCTCACTTGTATTCTATCTAAAGTCTTTGAAAATCACCTCAACTCTCATTTCCTTTATCATATGGAATCTCACTCCCTTCTTTCAGATTACCAGTATGGCTTTCGACGCTCGAGTCTATTGGTGACATACTTTCCTATCTTACTGATCTATGGTCTGTCCTTAGGGACAACGGGGAGTCTTGTGTGGTGGTGCTTGACATATCCAAGGCTTTTGATCGTGTATGACATGCGTCACTGCTCTCTAAGCTTCCTTTCTTTTGGGCTTTCTCTTTCTCTATGCATCCTCTTGTCTAATTTCCTCTCAAATCGCTTCATACCAGCACTTGTTGATGGAGCGACTTCTACTTCTTTCTCTATTAATTTATTGCTCTTCAGGGTTCTGCTCTATCCCCTACTTTTTCTTACTTTTCGGGAACTACTTCATCAGCTGTACTTCTAACTCTATTCATTCTTATGCCCATGACTCAACTCTCCATTCTTCTACTCATTTCAAATCTACTCCCTCTTTTGCTCCAAGAGTTGCTTCTCGTATTAAACTTTCCGATTCTTGCCGATCTGAATGGGATTTCCCGATAAGGCCACCTCAACCTTGTGAAATTCAATTCTTTAAAAACTTTACTTCTCTGCATCTCTCTCAAAAGCACCTCTCAACTTTCCTGTTTCCTTCGACAACTCTCACCTCCAACCTGTGGACAACATAAATATTCTTGGTCTGAACATAAATAACAAATTATCTTGGAAACCTCATTTCACAATGGTTGTTAAGGTAACCTCTAAAAAGCTGGAGTTTCTGTTCAGATTGTGAGATTTTTTTTCTTCTTCTAAACAGTTGCTACAATTATTTAAGGTTCTTCTTCGTCCTTGCATGGAGTACTGTTCTCACATTGGGAATGGTTCCGGTTCAACCTTTCTTTTGGATAGTGTTGGGTCTAAGACTAAAATACTAATAAACTGTCCCCTACTTTCAAACTCCCATGACCTTCTTTCTCTGCGACGTGACTTTAGCGCACTCTCTCTTTTCTGTACGTACTACAACATCAGATGCTCAAAGGAGTTGACTTCTCTCATTCCACCACTGTAACGTCGCCTTCGTAGTACAAAGGTTGCCTTGCTTGCACATGAACTTTGTGTGAGTATTGCAAACTCTAGGCTTGCACGTTGTGGTACCTCCTCCTTTCCAGCCACCTCTGTTCTGTGAAACTCTCTACCTTCTGTTTTTCCTGCTGTATTTAACCTGCTTCTCTTTAAATCCTCTGTCTGCACCCACCTGAGGGATCTACGTTAAGCTTGGGATTGGGTGGATTTTCTTTTATCCTGAAATTATGCCTCCTTCTCGAAAAGGGCCCTGCCCGTGAGTGGTGGTAACATGTAAAAAAAAAGTTTCTACTACTGCTACTACTACTACTACAACTACTACTATAATATTATGTATTTTACATTTTTGCATTACGTAAGTTTAATAAATGCATGCCAATACATTAATTAGATTTGATATTGGCCCTACTTGGCACTGACTTTGTGAGCTTTCATTTGAAAGAAAAATATAATGTCTTAGGTTACATTTGGCACTGAGCCCAAAGGCATTATGGGATGCAGGTGAAAAGGTGAGAATGATCTGGGATAGATTTTCTCTCTGAGTCTCTTTAATATCACGAAGCCTATTTGAATTTCTTACATTTTAGGCGTTTTACATCGTTAAATAGCCTACACAACAGTCAAATCATGTTCACAAATAATAATAATAATAATAATAATGATAGTAATAATAATATAACTAATTATAATAATAATAATAACTTAATGACCTTTGGGGGTTTATTATTATTATTATTATTATTATTATTATTATTATTATTATTATTATTATTATTATTATCATTATATTATTATTATTATTATTATTATTATTTATTATTATTATTATTATTATTATTATTATTATTATTATTATTATTATTCTCTCTGGAAAATCCTATTAGGGAATCTATACATATGCGAATCCGGCCAGACTCCAGTTTGAAATACTTAAATATTTCAAAAACTACTGATCCTACGTAAAAGAAGGATCATATTTTTGGAATCCTTGTCGAATTTTAGGTAGGAAAAATTAGGAAATAAAAAATAAATTCTTATAATAATAAAGTTTACAAAAGTAAAGTTTACTTATTTTAAGTCTCGCGAGAATCGTTTTTTTTTTTCAATTTTTTTTCAATTTTTTCGAAATTGTAAAAAATGGGAAATACCCCAAATCGTCGACAGGAAAAGTAGTCTACAGTGTCATCATCACTCACGGGTCGGGTGGTACGGGGGGCAGAGCCCCCCGTAGACAAATGTTCGGTATAACACCAAATTTAAGTTTGTTACGTCATCAGTTGTCGTACAAAACCATTTTTTTTAATTTATTTTCAATCATTTTATACTTTTCCTACCTGAAATTCGACAAGGATTCTAAAAATATAATCCTTTTTTACGTAGAATTAGTAGTTTTTGAAATATTTATGTGGTTCAAACCCAAGTCTGACCTGCGAATCCTAACGAATCCTTGAACACTCTTAACCTATGTTTTGGTGTTGGTGTTTCTCATTATGCATTTGCCATTTCTCTCTCTAATTGGCTCTTTGATTATTATTTTGTAGCTCTTAATTTGAACGCTTTCTTCATCAAGTTTACATTACCAAATGCATTTTCTGGCACTCACTGGAATTAATGGGGGTGTTTTGCCTAGCTCTTACCTTAATTATTCATGGAATGACTTCTACCTTTGACAATGAGAACTCTTTGGTGTCACCGAAAACGTAGAGATCGAAGTAGCTGATTGAATAAGGTTCATTCCCTTTCTGACTAAATATCTATTTTCCCGTAATCCAATTTTTTAATTACACTTATGATTCATTTAGTATCGATTCAGGATGATGACAATTCGTATCGGGGATGGAAAAAAATCGCATGCTAATTTTCATTCAGATCGTAATCGTAGCTGGATTTTTATTCAACATTATAAGATATTATTCTGATTCTTTGATTCTCCTACTGTTTCATGGTTTTTGCCTCTTCCGAAAACATCTCTTGTAATATAAACTGCCTTCCTATACACTCTGATAAATAACTATCACTTCCGCTGATAAGACGAATAATCTCTTCGGCCCTCCTTTTTAATCAAAT
>SEYY01001001.1:80000-100000 GCA_009176605.1 Armadillidium nasatum
TATAGGGGAATTGAACCCTGGCCCTATATCTCAAAAGCATCGAGTTTTACCTCTAAGCTACTGAACCGCCAGTAGCATGGAGGTAAAACTCTATACTTTTGTGCTATAGGGCCCAGGTTCGATTCCACTATAGCAAACTTTAAACTCCGATGTTTAATGAATGTTTACTCTAAGAGAATGTTAGCAGACAATAATTATTACCTTTTATATAATATATATATATATATATATATATATATATATATATATATATATATATATATATATATATATATATATATATATATATATATATATATATATATGAGTGTGTGTGATAAACACATTTGTGCAATTGTCCATTAGCACGGAACGCTAACACAAAATGTTACGGTCGACTGAGTGGTCCGTCATCTTCACACCTTCTCTCAGACATTCACACTTAAGCAAAAAAGAGGGGGGGGGGCTGGGGGGAGGTCAAGAAATTTTTGTCATCGGCGCTATTTCCCTCAAATTTTTTTTTAAATAAATAAAAACAAAGTAATTAATTTTATTTCGGAGAAATTAATTTTTTTTTTTTAATTTTGTCTTTCATATTTTATTAATTCTTACATTTTAAGATGACTTAAAATAATAAGGTAAATAATTATAGCAATAATAATAATTTTATTATTATTATTATTATTATTATTATCTATTAGCACAAGGATATTATTATTATTATTATTATTATTATTATTATTATATTATTATTATTATTATTATTATTATTATCCCAAGCACAAATGAATTTCATTTTTGACAGAAATTTTTTTGGTGCTTTTAACTTAGTATTGTTAATGACGCTGTTACTCGTAAAAGTGCTCTTTAAAGAACTGTTATTTAGTCTTTAAGAATCTACTTAATGGTAATAATAATGATAATAATAATGAATAAATTTTGTTTATTTATTATTATTATTATTATTATTATTATTATTATTATTTTCTCTATAGGTAAATAATAGTGCCAAATATTTAATTTTTTTTTTTTTAAATAATATGCTTTAAATTGCTATGCTTTATTTATTTATTTATTTATTTACATTAAGGTATAGGCCAAATTTTAAGTACATTTTCGTATGGAAAAATAAATCTTTTTTTTTTTTTAATACTTTGTATTTAACCTTGTCTTTATAAACCCTTCGTGATGAGAGTTCCGTTCACACTAGACCATTTCAACACACTGGTTTATTACCTTCTCTTTAAAAGAATAATTAATAATATGGAAAATGTGCAGTTCACACTAGACGATTTTGAACACGTGTGAATAATTTATTCCGTTACATATATTGTGGATAGAGAGCGAGGAAATTATTTGTTCGTCCACAATATTTGTAATAGTTGAGAGAGAGCAAATCTTTTGGTGTGAATGTTTTTTTTTTTTTTTTTTTTTTTTTTTTTTTTTTTTTTTTTTTTTTTTTTTTTTTTTTTTTTTTTTTTTTCACGTTATTTTGGTTCTGTGTAAATTATTCGATTTGCTTGATCTCACTCTGGATAGATAGGCTCTTTAAAAAGGATTCGATAATTATATATATATATATATATATATATATATATATATATATATATATATATATATATATATATATATATATATATATATATATATATATATATATATATATATATCGTATCTTTAAACTGCTACCACTCAATGCTTTTCTGTTTGGGTTTTTGTTTCTTCTTAAAGTTGTACCACCATAATTTTTTTTTTTTTTTTTTTTAGCTTTTATTTTTTTTATCAATCAATTTTTAGTGCGATTATTTAAAAAGAAAAAAAAAAGAAAAAACGCTTTTTTTTTTTTTTTTTTTTTTTTTTTTTTTTTTTTTTTTTTTAATAAAAAAAAAAAAAAAAATTTAATGCTTTTATTTTTATTAGTGCACCATTTTCTTCCTTTTTTTTAAGTCTAATTTTTTAAAAATTGTTTTATAAATTTAGCTAATATATTTACAAATTATTATTGTTATTATTATTATTATTATTATTATTATTATTATTATTATTATTATTATTATTATTATTTTGTTTTTTGAAAATTTTAAAATAATTACATTCCTTTATTAATAAAACTGTAAAGTATAAAATATTTTTAATTTTTGGATTTTAACAAGAACAAATTAAATTAACCAAATATATATATATATATATATATATATATATATATATATATATATATATATATATATATATATATATATATATATATATATATATATATATATATATATATATATATATATATATTTCCATATAATTTTGAGGAGAGCATTTTGAATTGTCATTGTAGCAGACTGCAATGGCTATAGATACGAACTCGATTAAACTAACTCCATGTTTTTTATTTCTTAAACGGTCGTTTTTTTAATCATTAAGACACGTTCTCGGAGTCAAGGTAAAAAAAAGAAAAAGAAAACTTTTCGTCATAAGAACTCACGACTTTTGGTTAATTAATGTTGAAGGAGACATTGTCAAACTCGCAATAAAGAAAATTAGATTCTTCAAGAAATTCAAATGATGGTATAGAGTACGAGTCTACAAATAGGGAGATAATAACTAGGGTCGTGGAGGAGCAACAGAAACCATTGTTTTGATCCATAATTTTATAAAGGTTTTAGAAAGGTTTGTTAAGTTGTCGAAATTCGTGTGATTATCTGATAAAAATAAATCAAAGGTTACATTAAGTATAATATATAAGTAATCACACTGTAGAATAATATTTATTTTTAATATAAATTTTTATTTTTATTGCATCTCACTAGCTTTTAATATACTCCTAAACTGTAAAATAGAGCAAAAAAAAAAAAAAAAATTTTTATTTAGTGATATTTGACAGATAGAGCAAAAACTATGGGAGAGACATATTTCAACTGTTTCTTTTGATTTAAATTCGTTCAATTAAATATTTTGTTGCAAAATATTAAGATAAATGAAGCCGTAAAATCAAGAGTTTAAGTGGCTCTAATTCAGATTTTCACGGCCCTAATGGCGAAGCAACATTTGTAAAATTGTCGACAAAAAAGAAATAAAATAGTTAACTATTCCAAAAATTGTTAATAGTTTCTGTTTTAATTTGCCAAAAAGGGCGAGAATTAAAATGAACTCGTACCAAACGATTATAATTACAGGTAAGCTAATATAGTTAGTTTAGTTACTGTTTAATTAAAGAAAAATGGCTATTGCTGAGTAAATATTTTTCTGGTTGCCAAAAGAGATTCGTGAATATGAAGGAATCTAATACTGAGATAAATTTGCGAATTGCATGGAATTGATTTTAATAAATAATCCCGAAACAGTATCAGTATTTTTTAAGTTCAGTTATGTAAATAACGGTTACTGATCCAAACCAGCTTGACAATTTGTATTCTATTTTATTATTAACCCTCTAAATTATTATCCCGTAATGTACCAGCAAGACTGAAATCCTTCTGAAAGAAGAAAACTGGTATTAGCTTCGATAGCGAGACCTCTAGGATAGGTATTGTACCAATTTAATGAAGGAAAGGTGACAGACCAGACATTTTACTCATCTAAAGAAAAATAATCAAAATTTAGATTACCTGTACATGATCATTTAGGAGTACTTAACACCCAATACAGAGCAATTAACTGGGGTGAAAAGAAATTTTAAAGATGAACCAGAATATATAACCTATTGAGAATCTTGTTTAAAGGGGAAAAAAATGTGGTCCTTTCAAGAAAGAAAAGAAAAAAATAAGAAGTTCTTTCTCACCAGATTCCTGTATAAGTGAAGGACCTTGTCAGCAGTCTTGAACGAAACCCTTCTACCGTGGTCGTGGATCCAAAAGTTGGTTAGGGTGCCGAAGGCAAGGAACTGAGTTTTTGGACCAGGTGAATGATGGTTGTCTGCTTGCTAGGCCTGTCCACAAATAAAGAGAATATTAAGATTAACTGATTTTGTGAAAACTGCTGAAAAAATACAAGCTATTCAGGAAATAAAGTTTATAAAAAATCTTATTAATAAACGTTAAATAAAAAAAAAAAAATAATTTATCGTAATTATAAAATTTATATTTATAATTTCTTAAATTATTATTTTTTTTAGTTTAAATTTAATTTGTCAATTAAAATTTCTTAGCATTGGAAATATTTCTTTTAAAAAAATATTTAATAATTAATTAATAACATTCATTATTATCTAAAATTATTATTATTTATTATTTAAGGGATATTAATTAGTTAATTATAGCAAATGAATTCAATTAAATGAAAAAAAATTTGGCCAGATTAATTTTTTTTATTGACTTTTGTTTAAAACAAACATAATAAAAAAAATATTAAAAATATTAAAAAATAATCTAAAAAATGAAATAAAAATAAATAAAATAAAAAAATAAAAAGAATTAAAATAAAAATTATGGAGAACTAAAAAAAAGAGACTGTAATAACTTCTATAAACCAGGACGTTCTTCTTTCTGTAAGATATATATATATATATATATATATATATATATATATATATATATATATATATATATATATATATATATATATATATATATATATATATATATATATATATATATATATATATATATATATATATATATATATATATAATTTTATTTCACCTCTGGTAGGCAAAGGCCAAATATATTTATATAATATATTATATATATATATATATATATATATATATATATATATATATATATATATATATATATATATATATATATATATATATATATATATATATATATATATATATATATATATATATATATAAGGGTGGTTAAATTTTAAGGGCCGATGTTGATTTTGAATAAAACACAAATTACTTAGGAATTTATTGTCATTTCTTTTTATTATGATAATATGGTATGGTTCAATTATGTATGAAACAAAATATCGGCCAAATGGCCGCCGCGACCTCGGCGGCACACCTCCATCCGATGGTCCAAATTTTCGATGACGCTGAGGCATAATTGGGGTTCTATGCCGTTAATGTGCCGAATTATCTCATCCTTTAGCTCTTGAATTGTTGCTGGCTTATCGACGTACACCTTTTCTTTCAAATAACCCCAAAGAAAGAAGTCCAACGGTGTCAAATCACATGATCTTGGCGGCCAATTGACATCGCCACCACGTGAGATAACACGGCCATTGAATTTGTCGCGCAAAATAGCCATTGTTTCGTTAGCTGTGTGGCAAGTGGCACCGTCCTGTTGAAACCACATATCGTCCACATCCATACCTTCCAATTCGTGCCATAAAAAGTTCGTTATCATCTCACGATAGCGAACACCATTCACAGTAACTGCCTGACCGGCCTCATTTTGGAAAAAATACGGCCTGATGATGTCGCCAGCCCATAAACCACACCAAACAGTCACTCTTTGTGGGTGCATTGGTTTTTCGACAATCACTCTTGGATTAGCATTCGCCCAAATGCGGCAATTCTGCTTATTGACGAATCCACTGAGGTGAAAATGTGCCTCATCACTGAAGATGATTTTCCTCGAAAATTGATCATCCACTGTTGCCATTTCTTGCCACCATTCTGACCATTGACGACGTTTTGTATGGTCAAGAGGCTTTAGTTCTTGAGTCAATTGCACCTTGTAAGCGTTTAAATGCAAGTCTTTATGCATAATGTTCATCAACGACGAGCGTGAGAGGTGCAATTGTTGGGCACGACGACGAGTTGAAGTGGATGGCTCCTCAGCCACACTATCGCGAACAGCAGCAATATTTTCTGCAGTACGAGCTGTACGAGCATGCACTGGTCTTTTCAAATCTCCTACAGACCCGGTTTGCTCAAATTTTTTCACGATTTTTCCGATTGTACGCACATTTGGACGATTAAATTGACCAAAAAAATCACGAATCACGATATGCATTTTGATTTGAACGCCCATTTTCATAATAAGCCTGAATAACTTTAACACGTTGCTCCATTGTGTATCTTTCCATGGTTCAAATTGAGTAAGTCTGAAATTGAAAAAAGTCAAATGAAATGCAGTAAAAAACTTGACGTTTAGGTGTGGTTCACATTCAACATCGGCCCATACAATTTAACCACCTATATATATATATATATATATATATATATATATATATATATATATATATATATATATATATATATATATATATATATATATATATATATATATATATTCAGAACTATGTGAAAGCTTGTTCATGTGGTGTGTTAGGTTAGGTTCCAATATTGCTTTGAACACCAGTGTCCAATGGCTTTTTTTTTTTTTATTTATTTATTTATTTATTTATTTTTTTTGCATCTCATCGACAAGTGGGTATTTCCACCAGATATTGACCTTACACTATGAGTTTTTATTGGTTTGTCCAGAAAGCTCACCTCCCACTCCTCCGCAAATCCTTTTCCCATCCCGGAGAAACTAGGAGGAGTGTCTACGTCTAAAGATTAACCCCTATACACTCATTCCTCAATGAACACGTTAAAGTTTATCTCTTAGAGTAAGGTTTTCGCTAAGAAAATATTGGAGTTTTATGTTGCACTTTGTAAAAGACCTTCTTTCTTCCTCCAAATCTCACATCGTAAATTCTCACTTTGATTTCTTAGTCTTTTTCTCCTTTATTTTCTTATTTTTTGCTAAAGTTCAACTTTGGTTTAAACCTTTGCCTGAAATTGCATTTTTGATGATTTCGTTGCCTATTTCTCCACATTCACCAATTCATTTATTTGTAGTATTGTAATTACATCTAAAAATTTGACTCCTATTCTCTTTGTGATTAAAAAATAAAGAAATGTGTAGTTTTGATTGTATTCCTCATTTCTGATCCAAGATTTGCATTTTACCATGATGAACTGTTTAGTATTTGCTATCAACCTCAATTAATTCTTCATGGTAGAAGCATTCGCTAATTCATCCAGACTCTACTAAAAACAGAGGATTCCCCTTCAAGGTTATCGTCTAATTTTCTAATTTCTTTAACCTCTGTTCTTTCCAGAGTTTCCTTATCTTTCCCAAATCAGAGAACTTGTTAAACATTTTGATTTCTCAAATTTATTATAAAATTGAAGGAATCTTTTTTCCTTTTTTTTTAAGGAACGCTTAACTGACAATCTTCTTTCCTTTCACTAAGTTATTTTGTCCTTTTTCCGTTGATATTTTATAGAATCTTTTGATTCTGTATTGAACATATTTAAACTTTTGTACATACTCTTGTACGCACACGAAAAAAACTTTCAATTTTTGAATCTGTTCTTCTTTTAAATCTTTTGCTACATCTGCTTATCTACTAACACTCCAATGACTACCTTACGATACTTATTTTAATTTTTGGAAACCCTCCCAACAGAAAATACTTGATACTAGGATGGTGGATTTTTCCATGAGTGCAAGAGAAAACAGGATCGTTTTCAGTACTTCAAAGCCTTAATTCCTTCGTCAGAATACTCGACGTAATCATCACACAAATAAAATGTATTCGAAAGTGAACAATTCAAACCTTCCTTTGTCTTTAATGTTCTTGGGGTTTCATTTTCTATTGATCTTTTATGAAAAGATAACATTGTTCTCTCACCAAATAAATATCCCAAAAGTTGGATGTGCCTTTACAATTTTCTCACGCCAAATCAATTCCTTCCTTTGTATGGGGATGTTTATCCTGGTATAGAGAATATAACGTATCTAGGGTGTTTTTACTCTAACAGTTCTTAAAAGGCTGGAGTTTAGAGATTTCTGTCTCATCAAAAATTCTCCCTTTATCTCGTTAGGATCTCTTTCTACCAGTCGAGTTGTCAACTTATTCTCCTTATGACAAAGCTGGTTTAATGAGCACTACTCTTCTAAACACTGTACTTCCATACCTCGTCCCTTGAGGAAGGTTTTCGTTATTTCACGGTAGAATTTCAGGTTATTCCGAAAAGTGGTTTGGTCCCACCGTTGATTTGAAAAAGGGGAAAATTTCCAAAACAAAACTTTTTAACCGTTATAAACTCAGAAAAACGCTAGAAATGGACTTTTTTCACCGTGAAAAAAGCTATATGCACAGAGAATTTCGGCGGAATCGCTCAAAAACTAAAAAAAATTTAAGATTGGACCGTCCCCTTTAGTAGAAACCACAGAAACAGTCCTGTGTGAGGAGTCATTGAAAATTCAAAAAAATTACCAGTGGCAACCAATCTTCAAAGTCTAAAAGCTGACAGTCTTCCCTCTCTTTCAAGAAAATGTATCAGCCGGAAATACGAAGGACCCTCCGCAAGATGGACTCACATCCAGAACTCTTCTACACGCAAATGGTTTCGCTCCATTATGAATCACTTCGAATGGTCCAGTTTTTGCCATCTTACAAAGGAGCGAACCATTACCCTACTGCCTTGAAGGAAATATCTCTCACTCCAACACAAAAACCAACTTTTCGTAGAACAATGACTTTTCAGTCTTGACAACTATCCTGATATCGCTATTTGCAGAGGCTTTCAGAACCACCGATGAAACATTTAGTTTATTGGCTTATACCAGAGTTTCCCATTCGGGATCCACATAGACCCCCCAGGAGACCACAGATGCTTTGAGAGGGTTCTCAAGGGTAAAATGTAAATATTTCGGTAGTAAATAATATAAGCAATATGAATATATGGAAGTCCACATACGTAAAGTTAGGACTTAGCCAAAAAAAAAAAAAAAAAAATTGGTTGGGAACCCCTGGCTTATACGGTCCACTTGCCAGCAGTATAGATCATATCTTATTATTTTACTATTATGTTACTGGCCTCACTTTGGTGCTCATATGCATACTCTTAGGCCAACCGGGAGCACCGAATTAATCGGAGGACCCAGAAAGAGTAGTTTGAAAATTACTCCTCCCTTCTCAACTCTTCAACTCTCACTTCTTTTCTTCTGGAAAGTAGTCCAGAAAATATCCAATAATCCAATCAACATCCACCCATAGAACTTCTCTACTGTCCAGATATCCAGGACATAATTTCAGTCCCAGCTTCTGTTTCTGATTACCATAGCTTTCAGCCACACTAGTTTACCATCAGTTCTAGCTATTCTGAACCACTTCAGCTTATTTGCAACACAGCTTCACAACTAAATTTCTCTGCAAAGGAAGGGGTTTTCCACATAATCATCTATTTATTCTGCCTTTAAGCCCTTGAACCCCCTTCCTAAAAACTTGAGCGTTACAACCAAACTGAAGTTATCTCTTTATTCCAATTCAATTGACCATCGAACCTTTATTCAAATCTTTGCAGGCGGATCCAAATATGAAGGAATTGATGTTGTTGCAACTTTTCCAAAACTACAATCTTTCATATAATCTATCTCATTTGGCTTCCATATATTCAGCGAAGCTGACGTCAATGTTAGTGGCTTTGTCTAGAGTCTTGTCTTACATCTTATATATATTAAGAAGACCCATCAGTGCCTTGCAAGTCTTGCAGGCTCTTTAACTCATAAATAAAATGACATTTACCATTCAAAGATCTTTAAGAATACTCCAAGTAAGTTGAAAATCAATTTCCATATTAAGACTTGAAAAGGAAGCTAGGATCTAAACTCGCCTTTTGCATTCGTCAGATTAAATTCCTCACTTCGTCAGGGAGATCAACACAATTGGTACATTAAGCTTAAATTAAACGAACGGCAAATAATGTGTTGATATCACAAACCAAGTGACTTTCTTTGTCTGTTGTAGGAACAATTTTTATCATGTAGAGAGAGAGAGATGAGTCCCTATGCAATAATCAACAGAAATTACACATAATGGGCTTAAATGTGTTTAAATTGGCTTAAAATGTTTAAATGGGTTTATAATAAGCTGAAACGGGTTTAAAAAGTTTAAAAACGTTTCAAATATTTATAAATAGAGTTCGACCTGTTCTTCTTAGTGATGATCACTTATTGACAGATTAGGTTTAAGTTATAAACATTTAATTTTGTATTTTATATCGTTTGAAAAATTGCCAAATGTGTTTTTATGTCAGAGAGCAAAGTGTTATAATATATTTACTTCTGTTCATTACATTCTGTCAAACGTCACTTTGCTTTCATGATAAAAATATGTAAAAATAAAATAAAATAAAGAAAAATAAAATAAAATCACAAAAATTGGAAAAAATTAATTTTTAAAAGAAGTAGATTAAGACTAGCAGTACATTATCTACTTTAGTAGTATGAAGGTCGTCCGGAATTTCAGAAATAGCAAAGGAATGATATTTATATATATATATATATATATATATATATATATATATATATATATATATATATATATATATATATATATATATATATATATATATATATATATATATATATATATATATATATATATATATATATATATATATATATATATATATATATATATATATATATATATATAATATATATATATATATATATATATATATATATATATATATATATATATATATATATATATATATATATATATATATATATACTTTTCGATTAAATTCTTGCCGATCTGGATGGGATTTCCCGGTGGAGTCATAACAACCTTGTGAAATTCAACTCTTTAAAAAATCTGCAAAGTGTTATAAATAAAGCTATAACTTTATTATCCTCTTCGATGGCTCTCCCGTCTCACCTGTGAATAACATTAACATTCTTGGTCTAAACAAAAACAATAAACTGTCTTGGAAACCACATATCACAATGGTTGCTAAAGCGACCTCTAAGAAGCTGGAAGTTCTGTTCAGGTTGAGAGAATTTTTTTCTTCTGAGCAGTTACTTCAAATATATAAGGGACTTATTCGCCCTTGTATGGAATACTGTTCTCATATCTGGGGGGCTCAGGCTCCTTCTCTCTTCTGGATAGGGTTGAGTCTAAAACTAAAAGATTAATAAACTGTCCCCTACTTTCAAACTCTCTTGACCCTCTATCTCTGCGACGTGACGTTGGCGCACTATCTCTTTTCTACAGGTACTACAATGGCAGGTGCTCGAGGGAATTGGCCTCTCGCATTCCTCCACCGTTGCGTCGTCCTCGTTGCACAAGGGGTGCCCTGCTTTCGCACCAATTTTGTGTGGAAGTAGGGAAATCCCAGGCTAGCTCCGTTGTGGTGCCTCCTTCTTTCCAGCCACCTCTGTTCTGTGAAACTAATTACCACCATCATCTATTTTTCTTCCTGCATTTAATCTTCCACTTCAAGGCTTCCGTCTGTGCCCACCTGAGGGATGTGCGTTAGGTGTGTGTTTGAGTGAGTTTTCTTCTTCTGTGTGTGCCCCCTCCATGAAAAGGGCTCTGCCCGTGAGTGGTGGCGATCTTTAATATATATAAAAATATATATATATATATATATATATATATATATATATATATATATATATATATATATATATATATATATATATATATATATATATATATATATATACTTTACCAAAGAGTTTTGTTGCTCCTCGAATTTAAAAACAAATTTTTTTGCAAATTCTGAAAATCTGAAAAAAATGGGAGGGGCTTCATACAAAAAAGTAGCTAATGTACTGCTGATCTTAAACAGTAGTTCTTAAAGTGAAATTGACGCGAAAAGCTGAACAAAAGTCCTGTAGGGAGTTAAAAGATTCGAAAACAGAAAAACAGGTGAAAATACCTTCAATGTTTCTTTTTTAATATAAGAACTTCACATGTAGTGGAGAAATTTAATTTGGGGCTACATAAATGTAGCTCCTTCCAGTTACCACTTTGAGACCATCCTAAGGTTTTATTAGCATGGTGAAAGAGAAGAGTTTATCTGTAGTTTTATCTTGCTACTTCATGTGACTCCAACCTTTGATAGAGTAAGCTCTACTTCTCTAATTCCAGGAACACCTTAGTATCAAGATTTAGTTGTTGAATTACTTAAACTACAGTTCCATTCTCACACGAATATTTGCACATTTTTGTCATAATTTAAGAAAAGAGAATGTCACTTGAGAACATTAGGGTATAAAAATGTCTTCGATTACTAAAAATCGAGTCCGACCTTTTACTCCGTAGGCAGATTCGTTTTAGTTACGAAAAAAATAAATAAATAAATAAATAAAAAAATAAAAAAAATAAAAAATAATGGGGCTGTGGTACGAGCATCCAGAAGAAATAAAAATGCTTCTTTTAACACTCATTGATTATAGTATTTCATCGTCGTTAATACTGAGATAGTTAATTTCTCCTTAACTTACTCAGCAGATAGTTTTCCGAGTCTTAAATGACCTGAACCTGAAGCTAAAAAAGAGGAGTACAATTGCAATTTGTCATTGTGGGTCAATTAAAACATTCACTGTAAGTTAGTACTGTCGGAGTGTAGTATACTGGAGAAGAACACAGAATCCTTATTTTTTGTCGACAAAGTTTCCAATGAAAAATTGCGGATCGGTTCTTGTGAGAGACTGGAAAATGACTATCATTATTTTTCTAACATCAACGTAAAAAGTTCTTAAAACCTTGCCAGGAACATCTTTTTCTTGAAAGTTGTGGATGACAATTATTGCATTACAAAAGTAGTTCATTAAACTGATTCAAAAGAAAATTTTTCTTCTCTTGATTTGGTTAAGTTTTCATTGAAGTTTCTCTCAGTTTATCAGAAAATAAGTTTGTATGTTCTGAAAGTCATTATCTACTTTTCAACTATTACCAATGTTCAATAAGTTTTTAATCATTGGTTAATTAATATAAAACCAACCAAGAAGCACGCTACTTGGGAAAGGATGATTAATTAACAGTGATAAAAGTACAATATTTTGAAGATTATGAATACTCATATATATATATATATATATATATATATATATATATATATATATATATATATATATATATATATATATATATATATATATATATATATATATATATATATATATATATATATATATATATATATATATATATATATATATATATATATATATATATATATATATATATATATATATATATATATATATATATATATATATATATATATATATATATATATATATATATATATATATATATATATATATATATATATATATATATATATATATATATATATATATATATATATATATATATATATATATATATATATATATATATATATATATATATATATATATATATATATATATATATATATATATATATATATATATATATATATATATATATATCAAGGCATCCATTAACCGCAGCCATCGTTAAGGTAGGTCTTTGATGCTTTGATGCATAAGTAAAAAGAAGGTTACTACTATCGTAACCAATGCAGAACATCGTGTTGTAGTGCTGCATTTGTGTTGAAGTGATTCCCTCCAGGTATTCATTCAGGTGCTCTTATAATTCAGATTATAATTGGAGTGCGGAAACAACTCCCAGTGCATATCGGACAGAGTGGTTACTATCAAGTGAGTCTGGGCACTATTATAGAGAAGAATGACCAATCCTGACAACTTTCCATGTTTTACCCAGCGAATGGGTTATCGGACGGCACCCTTGAGCAATGTGGAATGTTATTGGGCAGTAACTGTGAACTGTTGCTCAAAGCAATTCACATAAATAACACCATGCATGTCCCAGAAGACAGACCACAAGACTTTTTCTGACGATAAAGCTTTGCTCTTTGTAGGTAGCGAAGAGCCTTTCTGGCGCCATTACATGCTGCGTCGTGTTTTTCACCTCTGGTGATCAAATAATAATAATAAAGCTATGCTTTATCACATGTGATGATTGATTGGAGAAAGTCGTTCTCTCACTTCGTAACAATTTTGGGAACTGATCTACAAAGCGCTTTGCGGGTTCACCTTTGATAAAACGGAAACCGTCGGGATCACAATTTGCACATACTTTGCTGTAATGTAGGCACAATATAAATATATATATACTAACTTGTGATGGCATCCGTATCCGCGGAGCATCCTCATCAAAATTAACATCCGCATCCGTATCCGCACCTGACGAAATATATATATATATATATATATATATATATATATATATATATATATATATATATATATATATATATATATATATATATATATATATATATATATATATATATATATATATATATATATATATATATATATTATGATATATACGCATTCGCACTTTCGAAAATTCAACATCTGCATCCACACTTTCGAAAATTTAACATCTGCATCCGCACTTGACAAAAATTCAACATCCGCATCCGCAATCGCAAATGAGAAAATATGACATCCAATCCACCACTAACACTAACGTACATACAGTAGGTCAGATAGATAGGCGGATTCGTAGATAAAACGGGGATAAGCCTTTTGCATTTGAGTTTAAATTCAAACTTCAACGACTATTTTCTAATAAAATAGTCTGGTCCTAGAAAATTGCCCATTTTTAAATATATAAGTTACCAAGTCGTTAATTCAGCAATTTTTTGAACAAATATTATCGTTTTTCCTATAAACCTGTTATCAAGAAAATAAAGATAAATTTAAAAAAATATTTGTGATCATCAAAATAACTTTTTGTTATTTATGAAGCCAGTTTATATTTATTTTACTGTTATTTTGTAAATAATATGGATTCTTGATTGTCCTAAATTTATAACATTGATCTAAATTGCTGTTATATTTTTCTGTGATGTAGAGGGGCTCGTGGATGATTGTTTCCTCACTGCCAACGCTGCTATGCGCCTCCTTTGTTATGTCATTCACTGTAATTCGCCAGTTATCAAGAATATATAAAAAGAGAGAATGTGCTCTATTTTGAAGTTATAATAGTCAACGAATTTAAGATAGTCAGTAGAGTTAGGAGAAAAATAAACATAATTAATGAAATTATATATATATATATATATATATATATATATATATATATATATATATATATATATATATATATATATATATATATATATATATATATATATATATATATATATATATATATATATATATATATATATATATATATATATATATATATATATATATATATATATATATATATATATATATATATATATATATATATATATATATATATATATATATATATATATATATATATATATATATATATATATATATATATATATATATATATATATATATATATATATATATATATATATTTTATCCCCTCTGGTGGGCAAAGGCCAGAGGCCTATTAAAATTCCACCAGAGTTAGGGGGAAAGACGGAAGCCTGGTCAAATTAAAGGCCGACGTGACCTCATACACGACGTTTGAACATGTGTAAGTCATAGGAAGTTGGAAAAATAGAAGAAGGGAGTGTGTTCCAAACTTTACCAGTAGAGTAATGTAGGACAGAGCATAGCGGTTAAGTCTGGGGTCAGAGAGTTGGACAGAGAAAGGATGAGACTGTGTAGAAAGTCGAGTTGCACGAGCCCTTCTCAGTGGAGGAGGTATGCGACGAGAGAGTTCAGAAGAGCAGTGTCCATTGTAATAGCGATAGTATAGAGAGAGTGACGCAACAATTCGATGGGCAGAAAGAGATTGGAGAGAATCAGTGAGAGCAGGAGAGTTGATAAGACGAAAAGCCCTAGACTCCACCTTTTCCAGGAGAGCTGTGTGAGTGGAACCACCCCAGATGTGTGACGCATACTCCATACAGGGCGAACAACACCCCTATACAGAGAAAGCAACTGGGGTGGAGTGAAGAAATACTGAAGGCGCCTCAGAACACCTAACCTCTTAGAAGCTTGTTTAGAAAGAGAGGTAATGTGATCTTTCCAGGAAAGATCACGAGAAAAGAAACACCGAGAATATTAAGAACAGATGAAGGTCTGAGTTGAGTGTTTTCGAAGAAGATATCATTGTTGTGTGGAAGATTGTGTCGAGTAGAGAGATGGAGGAATTGAGTTTTGGTGGCATTGAAAACAACCATGTTCTCTCTGTCCCAATTAGAAATACGAGATAGATCAGAGGTCAGCTGCTCCAAGGCAACCTTCCTTGCGTCTAGTAACTGTTGTTGAGAGGGGCGCCTTTCAAATTGAAAAGAGTAATGAAGGGTGGAGTCATCAGCATAAGAGTGGATAGGAGATGAAGTAACAGAGAGAAGGTCATTAAGGAAAAGCAGAAAAAGTGTTGGGGATAGGACAGATCCTTGAGGAACACCACTATTAATAGATTTAAAGGAAGAACGGTGGCCGTCTACAACTGCTGCTATAGAACGACCGGAAAGGAAATCAGAGAGAAGGTCACAGAGAGAAGGATAGATTCCGAAAGAGGGAAGTTTGGAAATCAAAGCTTTGTGCCAGACTTTATCGAAAGCTTTCGATATGTCTAGCGCAACAGCAAAAGATTCACCAAAATGCCGAAGAGCGGAGGACCAAGAGTCAGAGAGAAGGGAAAGGAAGATCACCAGTAGAGCGTTTCTTACGAAAGCCATACTAGCGATCAGAGATAAGATTAGAAGAATTGAGATGTTTCCAAATCTTCCTGTTAAGGATAGATTCAAAAACTTTAGAAAGAACGAAGGTTAAAGAAATGGTACGATAGTTAGAGGGTTGAGAGGGGTCCCCCTTCTTCGGCACAGGCTGAATGAGCGCACGTTTCCAGCAAGAAGGGAAGGTTGAAGTAGAAAGACATAGACGAAAAAGTTTACCAAGGCAGGGTGCAAGCTCGGAAGCACAAGTTTTGAGAACCACAGGAGGGATACCGTCAGGACCATACGCCTTCTTAGTGTTAAGCTCAGAGAGAGCAGAAGTGACGTCTTTAGAAGAAATTATAATTCTAGGCATAAATGAGTTGGAGGGGGTTGAAGGAGAAGGAATAGCTCCGGAATCGTCTAAGGTTGAATTAGAAGCAAAAGTTTGAGCGAAGAGTTCAGCTTTAGAAGAAGGCAAAACGGCAGTTGTACCGTCAGAAGATACTAGAGGAGGGAAAGAGGAAGAAGCAAAGTTAGAGTTGACATTTTTTGCAAAATGCCAGAAAGGGCGTGAGGAAGTAGAACCAGAAAGATTGTTGCATTTTCTACGGAGAAAGGAGTTTTTAGTGTTACGGAGAATAGATTTTGCACGATTCCGGGATGAAATATAAGTTGCATGAGTTTCAGGAGTTTGAAGACGACGGTAATCCCTGAAGCCAGCATCCCTGTGGCAGATAGCACGAGAACAAGCAGAGTTAAACCAAGGTTTGTTAGGTTTAGTAGAAGGGAAATAATATGGAATGTACGCCTCCATACCAGAGAGAATCACCTCGGTTATGCGCTCTGCACACTCAGAGGGACCCTCTCTCACGGAAACAGTAATCATTCCATGGAAAATCAGAGAAGTACAACCGCAAGTCAGACCAGTTAGTGGCACCGAAATACCAAAAACGTCTCCTCGCCGAAGGCGGGGGCCGTTCTTGCGGAAGACTTGAAGAGACAGGACAAGATACAGAGATAAGAAGGTGATCGGACGAACCCAGAGGAGGAAAGAGTTTAACATTGTAAGGAGAAGGATAAGAAGTTAGGAAAACATCAAGTATGTTGGATTCATCACCAAGGCGATCAGGGATACGGGTAGGGAGATGCACCAACTGCTCAAAGTTTGTTCTGGATAGAAAATTGGAAGGCGAGTTCACCAGCTGGATCGTGAGAACTAGATGAAAGCCATTGGCGGTGGTGAACATTGAAATCACCTAGTATGATGATTTCAGAGAAAGGAGAAGAAGAAAGAATGTTCTATTTTGGAGTTAAGATAGTCGAAGAATTTTGGATAGTCTGTAGAGTTAGGAGATAATTAGACAGAACAGATAAATTTAGTTGTAGAGTTGCAAGAAAGTTTAAGCCATAAAGTAGAGAATTCAGAAGACTCCAAAGTAGAGACACGAGAACAGACAACATCGTTGCGCACATAAGCGCAACATCCGCCTTTGGCTGAAAATTGAGGATAGAGACAGTAGGAGGAAACAGAGTAGGGCTTGCTGTCAGAGCACTCAAACACCTGAGTTTCGGTTAAGAATAAGAGATGAGGTCTAGAAGAAGAGAGGTGGTGTTCGACAAAGTGGAAATTAGTAAAGAGACAACGAATGTTGCAGAAGTTAATGAAAAAGGAAGATCGTGCACCAGGGCAAATCGGCATAGAGGTCTTGGTGGCACCAACCCCATCACCGGAGGCCACCAACTCCCAAGTGGTGATGGGGGAAGGAGTGGATGAGGGGCATTCTTTGGATGCCGCCCCTCGTAGCATCTCCGAGGCAGTTCTATGTTTCGCCATTTTTTTGTTATTTTAAAGGTAATGTAGGAGTAAGCGCTTGTAAATTTGTAGGAACGTGAGAAGGGAGTTGGGGGAAGGAGAAGTGGGAGCATAGACACTCCCATGTGGGACGAGGGTATACTAGAGACCCTCTGAGAAGGTCAAACGCGAAAAGGAACGAACCAAAGGGCAACGGAGTGAAACGGGATGGTCTAGCTCACCCTATCACTCCGCGGTTAAGCCCAAAGAGGGGTACTTTCAGGGTAGTGTTTGTTATATATATATATATATATATATATATATATATATATATATATATATATATATATATATATATATATATATATATATATATATATTAATTTACGTACAGTATTATACCATAATATAGGTATACTATGATTATACTTCACTTATAATACTTTTAAATACATTTGGCTATTAGAATTTTATTTAAATAAAAAGGCGAAAGGGTTGCCAAATTTCAATTTTTACTCCTTAATCTTAACTCTACCGGACTCCTTCAATTGTATATAAATAGCTTGTTGCTTCCTGTTATTATATTTACTTTAATTTTTATACTTGATGAATTCAAATAAAGAAATATCAAGTGAATTTATTTCGATAGGTGTAATGAGGGAGTGTCGTATTTTGTAAGGAAGCATTTTACTGGCGATCTTTCTCTTCTCTCATTGCGGTGAATCTATTGTTGTGGCTCAAGACATATCAAAAGCCTTCGATAGATAGAGTAGAGCCTGGCATAAAGCATTGATCTCTAAACTTCCCTCTTTCATCATCTATCCATCTTTCTGAGATATTTTTTCCAGTCATTCTATAACAGCTGTTGTACTACAACGGCTACCATTGATCCTTTAAATTTATTTATTAATAATGATGTTCCTCAGGGATCTCTTCTATCCTCAACTTTTTTTATGTTTTTCATTATTGGCCTTCTCTATATGCTTTATCGCTAATCCATTTTTATGCCGATGACTCTACGTGGTTGTCTGAAATGCCTTAAAACCTCAGTTTTTCCACTTTCAAGTCGACATAATATTTCCAACAACTATGACGTCTTCAAACACACACAAGTCACAACTCAAATCTTTATCTATCCTTAATATTCTTAGTGTTTGTTGTATTGTTGTGCCACACTATGCAATCGCTATTACACGATTAAAATACTCTTCTAAACTCCCCACACATTCTCACCCCTTCTTTTTCCAGTTATCTGACACCAGACTTAATCCATATGCTTAATCTTACATGTACTCTACTGGTAAAGTCTGGAACTCATTCCCTTTATCTATTCTCTCGACTTCATTTGACTTTCACACTTTCAAACGCTGGATATCGGGGCAAGTTGGCTTTCAATTTGATCTATCCCTAGAATTTTCGAACTTTGATGTAAATTGGTAGGTTTCTGCCCTTTGTCCAACAGATTATATATATATATATATATATATATATATATATATATATATATATATATATATATATATATATATATATATATATATATATATATATATATATATATATATAAAAGTTTGCATCTCACTGGCATTGCCCTATCCTAGGTAAGGAACTATTCTAGGTAGTTTCTTCCTGGGATCGAACCAACGCCTTCAAGCACTTGTGAGTCAATCGCTCTACCATTATTCTACGGGAGCGTAAAGATAATTGCATTTATATGTAAGTGAGAAGAGATTTTTTTTTAAAAATTTATTTTATTCTGAGGCTAATAAATAAATAAATAAATAAATAAATAATAATTAATTAACTATTAACTAATTAATAATTATATTCTTATGTATTCAAATTATTATATCTTCTTAGTCTTAA
>SEYY01001001.1:105000-112500 GCA_009176605.1 Armadillidium nasatum
TTTCTATAATAATATAAACTTAAACACTAATTTTTTATTTATATTTCTTAACAAACGTAAACACTCTTAAGCCTATTTACTAATTAAGTAATGTTTTCAATATAAATCTTTCATATAAATTTCTCTCAGCAAGCCAATTGTCTTTAAAGCTTTCAAACAAAGTAAGATACATTCACTATTTCCCAGAAACTCTCACTTCAGAGAACCTCAAGCTCTTAATTCATAACAGTGATAGACACTTTTGATACAAATTCGAAACCTAGATCTTAATTACTTAAAGTAGACACCTCAAATCTAATCTTTTGGCTTCTTTCAGGTCGCTATCTCGCTCCTTGGAAAATTTAAGCAAAAAAACGGGTTATGCCGAGGATGATCTTGATTCAGAGGCCAGCTCCAAAAAACGAGGCCCTTCAATCCATCCTGAAGGAGAAGCTAGAAGAAAGTCGAGGTCTAGGTCGACTTCACTTACGAAGGAAATCGTTTCGTCTTTCCTAGAGTTTAGAGACAAAGTTCTGGAAAGGTAAGTCCTTCGTTGAGTTTAGAAACAAAGTTCTTCAGTACTTTAAAGACAAGTTTTTCTAGAATTTAGAAACAAAGCTCTCGAAAAATAAAATTTTCAAAAGGGTTTAGAGACAATTTTTAAAGGGCTCGTTTTTCTTTGAATTTAGAGATAAAGTTCTTAAATGGCAAGTTTTCCTAGAGTTTAGAAGGTTAAAAAATAAAATTTTAACATGCAACACTTTCGCATAGTTTAGAAACAAAGTTCTTGAAAGGCAAATATTCACTAGAGCTTAAAGGCAAAGTTGTGGAAGGGCGAGTCTTTCCTATAGTTTGAGGCAAAGTGCTTAAAAGCAAGACTTCCCTTAAGTTTAGAGTCAAGGTTCCTGAATGGCAAATCTTTTCTAGAGTTAGCAGATAAAGTCCTTGCTTGAGGGGCAAGTCTTTCCTAGAGTGTAGAAAGAAAGTTCTTGAAAGGCAAGACTTCCCTAGAGTTTACATTCAAAAGCTGTTGAAGGACAGGTCTTTCCGTTTAGAGATACAGATCCTGAATGGTAAAATCTTTTCTAGAGTTTAAAAACAAAAAGTATTTAAAGTAAGGCCAACCTTTCCTTCATAACTAGAAAAAGGTTTATTTAAATTAAAACAATTTATTAAAAATAATGACAAATTTCAAATTAGAGATTAACTTTCCATTGAGTTTTTTAACTCTTTTATAAGCTCTAAAAAAAATTTTTAACCTCCAAGGAAGTACTACTTTAGTACATGAATTTTTTTTGATAGACTATTAATTATTATTATTATTATTATTATTATTATTATTATTATTATTATTATTATTATTATTATTATTATTATTATTATTTATTATTTTTTTGTTTTGTTTGTTGTTGTTGTTGTTGTTGTTATTATTGTTGTTATTATTATTATTATTATTATTATGTTAAATAACTTTTATATTTGACCAAATTCAAAGCTTATATTCAAAGCTTGATGATAATAGGAATAACTCATACCTTAAATAAATAAACAAATAAACAAAAATTCCTATAAAGAAATAATAAATAAGTTGTTTTATTTTAATTTTTCAGATCCCATTCTAGGTCTAGATCAAAATCTGCAGAACGCGATTCGACGACACTCAGTAGTGAAAAATTAATCGATAATATTGGTGCATCGTACAAAGATGTGTTACATCTAGACGAAAGTTTGAAACCAGAAATTTCTGACGAATCTACGGATAAAGAAGAAGATTCAGAAGACTTCTCTAAGTTTATTGAACAAGAAATCGAGAAAAGTATCGATGATACCCAAATTAAATCTGAAGGAAAATTTACGGGAAAAATTTCCCCCAGTTACCAAATTTCAGGATACGATGAGTCGTTTATATACTCCGATTTAACGGACAAAGAAATGCCCGAAAGCGATTTCCAAATTTCAGGTGCTGGCGATTCTGTGAAATCTAAATCCACTGGTTCTCCTAAAGGTAAAAGACATACTTTGGATGAAATAGAAAAAGATAATTCAAAAGAAAAGGAAGTAGAAGACGAAGAACCTGTACTTAAAGTTAAAGAAAGAGTGGCACTGATAGAGAGTCAGCAATTAGGAATTAGAGATGAAGGAATAGCTCCAGACTATCAAAATTTGTATAAAAAGAAAATAAGTCCAACAGAAAGTAGCACCGCAGCAAGTGTTCCAGTTTTCGCTACAAAGGAAGAAGAAGAAACTAAGGAAATGGTTTGATATATATATATATATATATATATATATATATATATATATATATATATATATATATATATATATATATATATATATATATATATATATATATATATATATATATATATATATATATAAATAAAGTTGGCCCTCCCCTTCCCCCCCTCTGTGGTCGATAAAGATCTTATAGTTGAAATAATAATGCCTTATAAGAACAGCGTTCAAATCCTCCAATAAGAGACAAGCTTCTCTAGTGAAGTAACATGCCTGCATAAGAGGAAAACGCTTGAACATTTGTAGAAGGCAGTGCGGCATAAGATAGAGTTAGGGAAAGGAACTTCCTGTCCTTTTACCTTCGCCAGTAGCATGTTTATATGTTAAATTTTTATAAGAAAGTTTAGCTTAAAAATATAACATTACAAATCAGAAAAAAAAAAGATTTAATTGGTAGAGTTGGTATAACGTTATGAACACATTCAGACTCCATATTTTTTTTTTTTTTTTTACCATATTTATTCAGAGTTTTAGTCAATAAAAGTCAGCAAACTCTATTTTTGATATTTTTTATAGACTTCAATTGACAATAAGAGCTTAAAATTTAAATTTATTTATAAAACTAAAAATTTCCGATTTTTATTATCAGAAGGACGATGATGATTCTCAAAATTGGAGAGAAACTTCTTCTGAAAGAATAACTACTAAAGTTGTTCTTCATTCTGATTCCAAGGGGGACCAAAGAACCTTAACACTCGAACATACAAAAACACTTCGCCAACCTTCTTTCGAGGTGTCTCCATCCTGTAGAAGAGATGGCCAGGTAGGTGTCATTGGATCTTTTGGATTTTTTACCTCTGTATATTTTTCACAAACATAGTATTAAGAGTTACCTAATTGAGATAATGTAATGTAACTGCACGCTATGTATAAAAAGCATTTAAATGTCATTAAAAAATTAAAATTTAAAAAAAAATTTAATTTACTTTTTTTAAATGTACTTTTGTAAATTCCTTTTTTTTATATTCTTTTGTAAATTTTTTCTGTTAAAACCTTTTACCGTTTAAATCTGGATTTGGGGCTTGTTTTGGTGGTTTGTAGTTGAATTCCAATATTAAGTAAGAATTATGATGTTAAATCTATTTTTTTATCTTTTACTAATAAACCCTATTTAATTTACAGTTGGAGCCCATTTTGTATCACTTCTTCACAGCCAGCTTCAGCTACCACTTCTACTACTATTACCACTACTACTGTATCTTTTCCAACCACTACAAATACTTTCACAACTTTTACAACTTTCGAGAGTTCTGTAACTCCTGTAAATAACTCAAGCATCACACCTGTGGTTCAAAATGTTCTTATAAACCAATCAAAGCCTTTATCTATGACTCCTTCTTTAATGAACGCTACGAGGATTGCCAAAATTCTATCTGAAGAAACTCTGAGGCTTGCTCTCCAGTGTGCTTCAGAATTTCTTGCAAAATCTAAAGAGGAAGAAATCAAGGATTTGAATCAAGATAGAGGTATAGTCTATCCTTCTGACTTTTTTTTCTTTGATCATAATAGTAGGTGGGATGATTCTGAAGAAACATTCGTAGGAGAAAAACTTGGAACTGAGATAATTATAGATGAAGAAGATAAAGACCACGTTCTCACTGATTTCTCTGATGATGCTGAATCTCCATGTATAAAAATCGAAAGAGAAACAAAACTTTCTGCTCAATTACCTGATTCAGTAAGAGAATTGAACGAGGATTTTTATGATTCACAAGATGATAGTATTTTAAAAGAACCTTTCGAAAATAATAATGATATTAAAATAGAAGAGAATATTGGTGAAAGCCAAGATGAACCTCTTCCCCCTAGACCTCCACTACCCTCAGGAGCACTTAAGAGTCTTGCTTCAATCTATGCTAGAATGACAGCTAATGACTCTTTCTTAAAATTACGTGATGACGAATATGATGAATTGGGATCAAGATCGCCTTTACCTCCTAGACCAGTAACCTCCTTCTGATGAAAGTGATACTGAAGAGGAAGCAATTTATTTGGGTTCGTCGTCCTTTATCAGAGAATCACCCATTGATATTCCCAGCGAGGAGAAAGGTATTGCACCTCATTTAGATTATAAGTATTCAGAGTCTTCCTATGCCAGAAGGCCACTGCCAACTATTATTGAGATGTCTTCCTCATCCGAAAATTCCGGAGAGTCTTCCGGAAGTTTATCCCCTACAGAGAAAAGTGCCTTATCTTCTGAACTATTAAAAATCTTTGCATCTACTAGCTTGAATCAGTGTGCCTCCAGTACTGTAAATTCCAATGGAAAAGAGCCTTCAAAAGCCCCTCCTGCTTCCCCTACTTCTCCAAGTAAACTTAACCCTTTGTATCATTCCACTTCCTTAAATAATAAAGATACCAAAGATTTATTTGACAAAAATAACATTTCTGAAGACTCAAATTTTGACTCAAATAAATTTGTTATTGACAGGGAGTCGACCCAGGAACCTCTTTCATTTTCTGCTTATGATACCACTTGGGAGGAATCTAACCTACCTGATCATTCTTGTTTAGTAGGTAAGATACACATACTTAAGCCAAATATAATATATATATATATATATATATATATATATATATATATATATATATATATATATATATATATATATATATATATATATATATATATATATATATATATATGTTTAATTGATATTTTACTTATTACTCAGAGACTCTAACTAAGTCTCAAGAAGAACTTAGAGAAGAAATGGAAAGACCTTCTGTTGCAATTCTAGAAGAAGAACCTCTTCTGAATCTCCTTAGAGAGGTAAGAAAAACTGATCTTATAATTAATAAAAGTATTTTTGATAATATAGTATTTTAGCAGTATATTAATTTTTACTTATTCATAATTTTATAAGCCGTTGCTGCGCACTACACTCTCACAGTACGAGTGTGTCTTATGTCAGTGTTTCAGTGAGTGTGTGAATGTTATACTGTCCAATATTGTTTATATAAAAAAGAACAATTATCAAAGAGAACACGTAATCACATCTTTATTAATTAATGATTGGAAGATAAGAGAGAAAGAGTAAACAAATGAGAGAAGATAGAAAAGATTTCATGAAACGAAGATTCAAAAGCACTACAAAAAAAAGATGCAATTACTTAATCTGCAGCTGTAGAAGCCATTTTATGCTTGCTTGCTTTAACCACAGACTAAATATATCTAGAGTCCAGAGCAGGGGTTCCCAACCTTAATATTTTATCATGAACACCTTAACTCATATATGAACATCAGAAATAATGTTTTCTTTTCACGACCCCCAGAAAGCTTCTTTGGTCACATGGGGGTCTATTTGGTCCCCGGTTGGGAAACGCTGGTCTGGAGTCTCTAGACAAATGCTTTAATACATTGTGCCATTCTTTCGTTTTCATATATTTTTCATTTAATTTAAAATTTATGAGTTACCCTATTAAGAAAACAGAAAAAAAGGAATTTTTAATATTGAAGGGCAACTTATATATATATATATATATATATATATATATATATATATATATATATATATATATATATATATATATATATATATATATATATATATATATATATATATATATATATATATATATATATATATATATATATATATATATATATATATATATATATATATATATATATATGGTAAATGTAAATAAAAAGAGGAATATGCATAATAACCGGTCATTATTTATAAGCACCCGTAAATATGGCAGTTGTAATTAATTTTTTTAAATATTTAAATTCGGAACATTTATTTTTTGCTCTAAAAATTTCAAAATCCCCCACTCACGGGTCTGGGGCTGTGAGAGATCCTTTTCTTGTTCCATGCATTTATTATATATTTGTAACATAAAAGTACCTGTAAAAGTGAATAACTGATTTTGGGGATTAAAATAATAACCGGGCATTATAAATTAATCAATTTATTACATTTTGTGTATATATATATATATATATATATATATATATATATATATATATATATATATATATATATATATATATATATATATATATATATATATATATATATATATATATATATATATATATATATATATATATATATATATATATATATATATATATATATATATATATATATATATATATATATATATATATATATATATATATATATATATATATATATATATATATATATATATATATATATATATATATATATATATATATATATATATATATATATATATATATATATATATATATATATAATATATATATATATATATATATATATATATATATATATATATATATATATATATATATATATATATATATATATATATATATATATATATATATATATAATATATATATATATATATATAATATATATATATATATATATATATATATATATATATATATATATATATATATATATATATATATATATATATATATATTATATATATATATTATATATTATTTTATTGGTGAAAAATAGTCTTCTTTGTTTTGTTAGTAACGGTATTGTTAAAGATGGTGTGAAGCTGCTTTGTTGTCTAAATTGATTGGCCAATGCTTAGCTTAAGCTTAGCTTAATTGTCTGCTATTTTTTCTTTGTTGTATTGGGTGTGTCTTTCTTGATTTATTAATTTTTTTGTTGGCAGAGTAATAATTTGTCGATTATATTAAATTTACATTACAATAATTGTTATTGAAATTATATTTTTATTAGTTTTATCAAGCCGTGATTTTTATTTCACTATTTCGTTAGGAGAAATGACGTAATTATTAAATTTCTGGAATAAACACTTGTTTTAAGCATTCTACATTTTAAAAGTATTTAAATATTTGATGTTGAAATTAACATTGCCCTTTTGGAAAGAAAAATCTTTCTTACCCTAAAAAAAAATGGGGAGAAGTAGTGAAACCCTTTAAGTGTGGTCCCCGGCCTGTCATACATCAGCCGTTTATACGAAGGTTTTGCTTTAGTAAATAATGTATATATATCACAGCAAATGTCTTCTAATTATTGATGTTTACATTGCATTTTACAATCAGAATTTCTAATAACAATATTTGAACGGGGTTAAAATAGATGTAAAATTTAAATAGTGATATTGTACGTACATTGAACATAATCCTAAGTTAATATATCACAGCTTAAAGGGGTAAATCTAAAAAAATAAATTAAAAAAAAATAAAAATTCTCAGAAAATTTATTTTGTTTAAAAAAAAAATTCTGAAGGGATAAG
>SEYY01001001.1:122500-125000 GCA_009176605.1 Armadillidium nasatum
AATGCAGTTGTTGCCCCCACTACGACGATCAGCACTAATTGCTGTTCAGTCAGGAGATACAAGGATTGTTCTTGCTCTGCTTCAGGTAGGACCTAATAGGCTATACCAATAATATATATATATATATATATATATATATATATATATATATATATATATATATATATATATATATATATATATATATATATATATATATATATATATATATATATATATATATATATATAGTGAGTAGTTGATGATAGGCTTTTTAATTAAGCCCACGATTTATTTATATAGCTTATTTTAATAGGAATTTTGGCTTTGAAAATCTGTTTTAAATTTTATTTGTAAAGTGTTAAGTGATCTAAGTGACATTCCTTGACCTTGAGTGCATAGAATTATCGTTATTTTACTTAGTTTTGTGCAGTTCAATAATAATAATAATAATAATAATAATATAATAATAATAATAATAATAATAATAATAAAATAATAATAATAATAATAAATTTTAAATTTGCATGTCACGGGCTTTCCCCTATTCTAGGAGGGGAACTGTATAGGTATTTCTGCATTGGAAATATAATATAATAATAATAATAATAATAATAATAATAATATAATAAAATAATAATAAAAAATAATTTGCTAATGGGAACAAAAGCCTACGTCTATGTAATATATAATAATAATAATAATAATAATAATAATAATAATAATAATAATAATAATTGTACATTCCTTAATAAATTTTATTTTGTGATGTGTAGAAACATCCGATAATAGAATGATTACGGATGTTTCAGTTCTTCGAATAATTCTGTTGATTATGCTGATATTTAACGGAAACCAACTGCGGGTTACCTGCTGATGCGTATGAGACAAACGTCATTTGTATCAAGTAAGGTGTCATAAGTGCATCGTATGTCACTTGCAGACACTTGCAGATGTGCCAATGTGTGCCACAATTTCACATGTTGAAGTTCCGCTGTTGAAGTACAGTATTTGCCAATTCAGATGTGCTGCTATATTACACGTGCCTAATATATATATATATATATATATATATATATATATATATATATATATATATATATATATATATATATATATATATATATATATATATATATATATATATATATATATATATATATATATATATATATATATATATCCGGTATATATATATATTATAATCATATCATATATCTATATATCGGAATATCCGAACCGTAATCAGATATATTTACATTCTAAGCATAATTAATTAATAAATAGATTAGTATATACTACCTTGTATAGGTGTACTTGTGTGCGTTTATATATGTATTGGGTGTACACTCGCTTGAATGTGTAAATTGAAAATTTAAACTTTGGGTTGCTAGATAAAATTCATCTAAATTGAATGTTTAAAGGCGATAATAATAATAATAATAATAATAATAATAATAATAATAATAATAATAATAATGGAAACTTAATAACTGGTAAACAATTTGGAAGGCCCATTAGCATATGAGAAATTAATGAAAGTAGTAATAATAATAATAATAAAATAAAAATTATTATTATTATTATTATTATTATTATTATTATTATTATTATTATTATTATTATTATTATTATTGGAGATTTTGAAATTATAGTCCAATGTTACTCATCATTTTTTTTAAAACTTGGGCAAACTTTTCTATGAGGAATGGCGTTTCATTTAGTTACTCTGTCTGTATTTCATATGATATTTAATAAAAGTTAACATAAATATCAAGAGAAAATATAATAATAATAATTAATAATAATAATAATTATTATTATTATATAATAATAATATTAATTATTAATTATTATTTTATTATTATATTATATTATTATTATTATTATTATTATTATTATTATTATTATTATTATTATTATTATTTATTATTATTTTATTATTATTATTATTATTATTTTATTTTTTTTTTTCTTTATAATTTATTGACGCTAAGAGAGGGTTAAGCTTTTAAATTCCATGGGTAAATTTTACTCATTACATTAGTTATAATAATATATAATAATAATAATAACAATAATAATAATAATAATAATAATAATAATAATAATAATAATTTTGAAAAGGAGATTAAGAATAGGAATGACTAAGTAATCCTGTGATTAAATTTTATCTTTATGTAAATCAAATTATTTAATTTACTTGATTTTTTTTTTTTACATGACTTATAAAAATAAAAATCATGATTTTTTATTTATTTAATTTCATCACACATCACAAATTAATAACTGTATAAGAAATTGCTATAATTAAATTTTTAGAAGATACTACGAAAAAGATATTTAAATTTGGGGGGGGGGGGAGGGCGGAAATAAGCTGTGGAGGTGAATATTATTTATAATATTTCAGAATTATATGTAAAATGCGTTCTTTTCAATATGCTTTGAATTGAGAGAGAGAGAGAGAGAGAGAGAGAGAGAGAGAGAGAGAGAGAGAGAGAGAGAGAGAGAGAGAGAGAGA
>SEYY01001001.1:127500-130000 GCA_009176605.1 Armadillidium nasatum
TAAAAACGCATACGCAAATGTATATAGCTTTTATAAAAATGCAAGAGAAAAACTGCAGTAGCATTTTTATAGAAAAGGAAAAGGATAGACTAGGACCCACAAGAACCCCACTTGGTTAGTGGAAAGTCATAGGCTAAAACCCCAATATACCCGACTTGATTAGTGAAAAACCCACATGAACCTCACTTCATGCTAAGACCCACATGAAATCCCAATTAATTAGTGGAAAATCAAGTAAATTATTAGTCTAATTGTTAAGTTATTTGCTATTCTACTACTAAAGTCATTTGTTCTGTTTATTTATCTCCTAATTCTACTGACTATTCTAAATTCTTCGACTATCTAAGCTCCAAAATAGAGCACATTCTCTCTTCTTCTCCTTTTTCTTAAATCATCATATTAGGTGATTTCAATGTTCACCGCTGCTAATTGCTTTCTTCTAGCTCTCATAATACAGGCGGTGAACGTAGTTTCCATTTTGCTATTCAAAAAAAACCTTATTCAGTTGGTGTGGCTTCCTACTCGTATCACTGATTGTCTTGGAGATGAACCCAACATTTTAGTCCTTTTTCTAACTTCTAATCCTTCTCCTTATACTGTCAAACTCTATCCCTCTCTGGGTTCCTCAGATCACCTTTTTATCTCTGTATCTTCTTCTATTTTTTCAAATCTTCCGCAGGAAAGACCAGCTTCTATTGAAAGAAAACGTTTGTGGCATTTCGGTGCCGCAAACTGGTCGGACTTGCGGTCGTACTTCTTTGATTTTCTGTTGAATGTTATTTGCTTTCGTGGGAGGGGTCTCTCGGAGTGTGCCGAGCACATTACCAAGGGGATTCTCTCTTGCATGGAGGAGTACATTCCATATTATTTCCCTTTTACTAAAACTAGAAAACCTTGCTTGTTTTCGTGCAATTCGCCGCAGGGATGCTGCCTTTTGTATCTTCAAACTCCAAAAACTCACGCAACTTATATTTCATCCCGGAATCGTGTAAAATCTATCCTTCGCAGCATCAAAAACTCTTTTCTCCGTAGAAAATGCAATAATATTTTTGGTTGCTCTTCTTCACGCCCTCTTCTACTTCTACTGGTGATCTTCTTTCCTTTTTCTCTGACTCTTGGCATGCACCAGCTCTTCGGGCATTTCTATGAATGTTTTGCTGTCGCGCTGAACATCGAAATCCTTCGATAGAGTCTGACACAAACCTTTGATTTATAAACTTCCCTCTTTCGGAATCTATCCTTCTCTCTGTAGTCTTTTCTCAGATTTTCTCTCCGGTTGTTCTATATCTGCTGTTGTAGACAGTAGTATAGGTGGTGAGATCGACTAGGCGGTTAGGCTTAACGAAAAAAAAAAAAAAAAAAAAAAATTCCCGAACGGACTTTTCTGCATTTGCGTGCAATCCTGCATTCTCAGGGACCTTCCTGGCATTTTCTTTGTCGGTTCACGGACCCACGCGGACCCACGGACCCCGGACCCCAAGATTCGAGCCAACTTCAGCCGATTGAACCGCAAAGAAATGTCAGGAAAGAAAGTGAGGTGAACGCAGCGATTTTGCAAACTCAGGCAACTTCCTGATACCATTTTGGGGGGTTCACGGGGCCCCCTGGGGCCCCTTCCCAGACTTGAGGCCAATTTCAATGGGTTGAACCCCCAAAATGGTGTCAGGAAAGAGCGTGAGGTCAATCTGAGCGAAGTGATTTGCATTGCAAATCAAAATCCCGTTCGGGAAATTTTTTTTTTTTTTTTTTTCGTTAAGCCTAACCGCCGTCGATCTCACCACATATACTACTGTAGACGACCACCGTTCTTCCTTTAAATATATTAATAGTCGTGTTTCTTAGGGTTCTGTTCTGTTCCCAACACTTTTTCTACTTTTCATTAATGACCCTCGCTCTATTACTTCATCACCTATCCACCTCTATGTTGACTCCACCATTCATTACTCCTTTCAATTCAGTTAATTGACGCTAGAATGGTGGTCTTGGATCAATTGACGTCTGATCTTTATCGTATTTCAAATTAGGGCAGAGAAAACATGGTGGTTTTCAATGCTTCAAAAACTCAATTCCTTCATCTCTCTACTCAACACAACCTTCCACACAACTATGACATTTTCGAAAACGAAAAGAATGAATAATATTCAATTAAAAATGAAAACAAAATACGATAATAAGAATAAATAAATATGTGTGCAAGCTCCATGTAGGCTCAGCAGAAGTGAAGGATCAGAGTATGGTATATATGTATGTTTGCGACAGTGAGTTCGTGTGTAAATGCATGTGTGTGAAGTGACACCGGAATCAAAATTTTCTAGAGAGGTTAGAACAAGGGGTACCATGCAGGGAATATGTTTGAACATTACGACAGAATAAAAAGAATAACTAACAAAGTATTCGGTTGATATACAGAAATGGTAAAATGAGGTGTTAAGTTAATATAAGATAAAAATTTGAAGGCATGTAAAGGAGGAATTTAAAATCCGTTCCCCCTCCTCACACA
>SEYY01001001.1:140000-155000 GCA_009176605.1 Armadillidium nasatum
TTTTCTTAGAAAACTAATAATTATCACTACTTAAAAGTATTAAACTTTTGGACAGGGGTACTTAATCTTTTGACGCTCATGCCCCCTTTATATACTATTGTATGTCACGTTCCCCTCTCCCCTCTCACTTCACATGTCTATGGTTACAATTATGGTATAATATATATTTATCTATTTTATTTTATACTCTACACCATATCCCGCAAGATGCAGGGTGGTGTCGGCTACAGAAACTTCATATTCCTGCAGCCGTACTTGGGAAGAAAAAAAAAAAATTGGTTTAAAAGGTTCCCAGCCTCTAGAACCAGGCGAAGAATTATTCCTCATTTGTTCTGACTACGTCAAAATCCCACTCCTTTTCAAAAAGAAGTTATCTAGAAGTTTCAATTAAAAATTTTATTGCATCACGGATGATTTTGATTTAAAATTACTTAAAAGACCTCTTTCGAAAATTTTGTTGCTTCACAGATGATTGGATTTACTATCCAACTTCAATGTTGTTTTATAATTATATTTTATCTTATTGCCCAAATTAAAAAGAGTGATGTCGCATCTACCCAGGGGGTGTGTTCCCCAGATTGAGAACCCCTGCTTTAGAACATCTAATTTTAGGGCATATCTCTGTTTTATAAGAATCTGTCGAAACTCGAAATATGTTGTTGATAATGTCAAGTTCCTCAGCAAGAGTTTCATTGGAGTTCTGAAATGAAAGAGGATTTTCAGTTGAACTTGTGGAAGCCATTCTGGGGTCCTGAGATAAACTTACTTAGAAGAGTAGAGGTGTTTTGAGTTGAAGATTTTTTTATATTAAATACTTTAATTAAGTTGTACTCTTAATTTACATAATGTAAAACAATATTTTTTAAACCAATTTTGAAAAAGCTGGCGGTAGGAGAATGAAAAAGGTCTACTGTGCTCAAACGGTAGAGTGATTGATTCACGAGCTTGAGGGCGCAGGTTCGATCCCACTTGGGGATCCTAGGTATATACTACCTAGAAAAGTTCCTCTCCTAGAATAGGGCAATGCCCGTGAAGATGTCAACTTTTATTTAAAAAAAAAAAAATTAATAGTATTTTTAAAAATAGTCATTAGCATAACATAAAAACATTGTATTTGGTGGAGGAGATCTAAACATATTCAAAGATTACGTCGGAAAAATCTCGATAGAAAGTTAAAAAGACATCAGAAATATTTAAAAGAATCTTTGAACATTTTAAAAATTCTTAAGAAGAAAATTGACAAATTTCAAAAAGTTACACTTTTAAACTTGTAAATTACCTATTCAGCTATTTTAGGGAATTGAGTTCCTTGCGGTTTGTTAAAAGAAGTGAGAAAGTGAGACTCGTACCATTTGGAAATATAATTGCTGTCATTAAATGTCGGAGTGATAATTTTAAATACATTTATAAGCAAACAAACAAATTCTGAGAAAAAAAACTAGGAATATTCATTTTTTATCCGTAGTTAATTTGGTTAAATTATTGTTGAGTCAGTAAATTATGTCATCTTAATTTTTCTGGAAAGTTTCCAATAATAGAAGAATTATCCTACAGGACACCAAATTGCTCTCTCTGTCTGTCTGTCTGTCTCTCTGTCTGTCTCTCTCTCTCTCTCTCTCTCTCTCTCTCTCTCTCTCTCTCTCTCTCTCTCTCTCTCTCTCTCTCTCTCTATCTATATATATATATATATATATATATATATATATATATATATATATATATATATATATATATATATATATATATATATATATATATATATATATATATAGTGTGTGTGTGTGCATGTGCGTGCGTATATGTACTTGTGTGTGTAGGTGGGTGTGGGTGTGTGTGTGTATAAGACAACATTACGTTAAAATCACAACGTAAGTGTCATGATCGTAAATATGTTTTTTATTTTTTCACACACGTACACGCGCGCGTACACACACACACACTACCCAACATTGACCGCTAATTAAATAAAGTAAGTATATTATATTACCCAAAGTTTATGTGTGTGCATATTTACATTACGTGACTTTAATTCTTAGTTACCTTTACACACACACACACACACACATATATATATATATATATATATATATATATATATATATATATATATATATATATATATATATATATATATATATATATATATATATATATATATATATATATATATATATATATATATATATATATATATATATATATATATATATATATATATTTGTATCGGGAAAGACCACTTCTTCCTATTCAAGACTTACAATATAATTATAAAATATTATTTAAAAAAATATTAAGGAAAATTAGTTAAAGTGAAAAATAGTATAAAATTGACGTAAATGAATAACAAAAATGCATATGGATAAATGAATGAATATACTGTTAATTAAATACTATGTATGGAAAAAAAAGTACGATTTTGAAATCATTTTACTTTTGTATTAGTAAGCTGTTAAATTTTTATTTAAGTTCGATTTGGGATGCCAAATTTATAAGAAATCCAAGACAGGAAGATTAGGTTCCCCTGCTTGCTCTGAACAAAATCCCAAAATATGTATCCTGTATATGTTTTTTTTTTCTTTTTCTTTTTCTTTTTCTTTTTCTTTTTTCTTTTTCTTTTTCGAGAGAGAGAGAGAGAGAGAGAGAGAGAGAGAGAGAGAGAGAGAGAGAGAGAGAGAGAGAGAGAGAGAGAGAGAGAGAGAGAGAGAGAGAGATCCCTTTAGGTCATCACGAGTTCACAGCAAGTGAGCCAATCGGAATAGGAGCCTGTGATGCTCTCCTGAGAAGAATAATCATTTATAGCCATAGAGTGGGTGTTGAGAATCTTAGAAATCCTTAATCATGTAAATGATCAAGAACTGTAAACGGAATAAAATATATGTTGAAAAGTTTCTAATTTTCTTTCTTATGTAGGTTTCATCACATCCACCACACTTGTATTTATATACTACTGATGAGCATGAAGGTAATGGGAATTTAAATTTAAAATTATTCCCAAGTTTGTTTTCACTTAATTAAAAATATAAATGTAAATTTGAACTGTGGAAAGTTTTTTTTTTTTAATCTCCATCAATTATACGCCTAATTTCGTAACTCATTCTCCTGATAAAAGGCAAACTCAAATACAAAATTTTCTTTGTAACTGTTAATTTTACCAAAGATTTATGGTAATTTTGCGGAAAGTAGATTTCGAAAAGTGGTGTCAATTATAAATTCTGGGAAGCCGTTAATAAGCAATAGTGACTTCAGAAACTCGTTCTTATATATATATTATATATATATATATATTATATATATATATATATATATATATATATATATATATATAATATATATATATATATATATATATATATATATATATATATATTAGGGGTGTACCGATAGTATCGGTATCGGCAGTATCGGCCATTTTTTAGGGTATCGGTATCGGTATCGGTATTGGTTAATATGGATGATACTTGGCCGATACTCCGATACTCCTTACTTTTTGGGTGAAGAATTATGAGAAACTTTTAGATTAAAAAATAAATCTAGAGTCGATATATAAAAGTTCTAATAAGGAATTCTTTAAGCTAGCCCATAATTCGTCATCCTAGTATATATATATATATATATATATATATATATATATATATATATATATATATATATATATATATATATATATATATATATATATATATATATATATATATATATATATATATATATATAGTTAAAAGGGAAGACGTATATAAAACATTAAAAACTAGAAGTGAGGTTAAATTTAAAACGGCGCAATATTTCAGAGTTGCTAACTGAACTCTCTTGTCAAGCGCAATTTGAGAGTAGTTATTATATTGCGCCGTTTTAAATTTAACTACTTCTATTTTTTTCGTTTTTAATGTTTTATATCAACGTCTTCCCTTTTTACTATTTATTGTTTTATCCTAGTGGTTTTAAAGATAAATATTATATATATATATATATATATATATATATATATATATATATATATATATATATATATTATATATATATATATATATAATTATATATATATTCACCTCTTTTTAGACCTCATCTCTTTTTCTTGGTCGAAACTCAGATGTTTGAGCGTTCTGATAGCAAACCCTATTCTGTTTCCTCCTACTGTCTCTATCCTCAATTTTCAGCCAAAGTCGGATGTTATGCATACGTGCGTAACGGTGTCGTTTGTTCTCGTGTCTCTAATTTGGAATCTTCCGAATTTTCAACCTTATGGCTTAGGCTCTCTTGCCATTCTACGACTAAATTCATTTGTTCTGTTTATTTATCTCCTAATTCTACTGACTATCCTAAATTCTTTGACTATTTTAAACTCCAAAATAGAGCACAGTCTCTCATCTTCTCTTTTCTCTGAAATCATCATATTAGGTGATTTCAATGTTCACCATCCGCAATGGCTTTCATCTAGTTCTCATGATACAGCTGGTGAACGTGGCTTCCATTTCGCTATCCAAAACGACTTTGAGCAGTTGGTGCAGCTCCCTACTCGTATCCCTTATCGTCTTGGAGATGAACCCAACATTCTAGACCTTTTCCTAACTCTAATCCTTCTCCTTATACTGTTAAGCTCTTTCCTCCTCTGGAAAATGCCAGAAAGGGCGTGAGGAAGAAGAATTTTTCTGATTCTTCTTCCTCGCGCCCTTTCTGGCATTTTGCAAACAATGTCAACTCTAGCTTTGTTTCTTCCTCTTTCTCTCCTGTAGTTCCCTCTGATGGCACAATTGCTATTTTACCTTATACTAAAGCTGAACTCTTCGCTTAAACGTTAAATAGTTAAGAATTGGTATCGGTATCGGTATCGGTAAAAATTTTGGTATCGCTCCATCCCAAATATATATATATATATATATATATATTATATATATTATATATATATATATATATATAATATATTATATATATATATATATATATATATATATATATATATATATATATATATATATATTATAATACTCTGCATCATATCTCACATGAAGCAGGGTGGTGTAGACTACAGAAATATACATATTCCTGCAACCATACGTGTGAAGAGGGAGAAAAAAAAATTTGGTTAAAAAGGGTTCCCAACCTCAAGAACCATGCCAAGAACTATCCTTAATTTGTCCTGACTGCATCGAAATAACCATCCTGTATCCCAACTCATTTTTTTTTTCTTGTAATATTTAAATTTCCATTTAACTGCTGAAAGTACGTTATATGAAAAAATGTGTTGCTTCACCACATATTTTAAAAATAATTTAATTAAATTTCTTTTAATTTAATTTCAAGAAATTCTTAAATATTATATCGAAAAAATCAATATTATTCTTTACGCATAATTCTCTAAACAACTCTGTAACTTTAGGAAGATTTTTATCTTGAAGCATTCTGTCTTCCTTATGATGTTCCTGATTTTTCTTCTTCCCGTCTGCTTTCAAGCACATCCACACTGGACGACAGTCGAATCAATGATATATATATTATATATATTATATATATATATATATATAATATATATATATATATATATATATATATATATATATATATATATATATATATATATATATATATATAATCAGTGAGAACACGGATGCCATATTTTCCTCTATCATGGATACGGATGTGAAACCTCCTTATAACATCTGAAATTATTATTGCAGATTTCGTATTTGTATTGCAAATGCTTATAAAAGAAGCCTCATTGTTGCATTCCTCTTAACTGTTGTTGAGGTATGTGTATGTGCGTGTGCGCGCGCGCGCGCGTGTGTGTGTGTGTGTGATTATTGTGCTTCTCAGTCTCTGGTATTGCAACGACACCCACACATCATCTTTATAGGCGTCTTGAAAAATGCCCAAAGGAGTAGAAATGAAATCATAGAAAAGAAAAAGTGTTGTAATCAACAAATTAAATGTATGATTAAAAATAATAAACAGATCTCCCCTGTTTACTCTTTTAAAATTCCTTGCATTATATTTATAGTCACACTTCCCTCTTCTGTTTCTTTATTTGTCTGTTTGTTTTTTATCTCCCTTCAATTTCAGTTTGTTATCCTACTTTCACTTTACATATATTTCTGTCAGCGTCTAGAAGCCCTGTCAGCTTCTATCGGAAATACCATCTCTCTTATATTTATTAACTAATGATAATAATCTTATATTTTTACTCGATTTGGGCATGTGAGTCACTAGGACACAGTGCCGCATATTCAACAGTGCCATATTTGTGAAACTTACATAAATAGATCTTTCTTACTATTTTCTTCCTAGGTTTCATGATTAGGAGGGAACTGTTAAAAAATTTTAAGGGGTTCAGTCCTTCTGTTGGGGAATGAGGAAGAGGAGGGGGATTGGGGTATTTTTAGTGCTGGGGCGATAATCAAAGTGGGGTACTAAGACAGAAATAGTCTCTCTCTCTCTCTCTCTCTCTCTCTCTCTCTCTCTCTCTCTCTCTCTCTCTCTCTCTCTCTCTCTCTCTCTCTCTCTCTCTCTCTCTCTTTCTCTTTTTCCTTACACATCTATGACATAAATTATCTACGCATAAGCATTATCAAAATTTTGCGCGCTTACTCTCACACAATATGCACACACACACACACACACACACAACACACACACACACACACACACATATATATATATATATATATATATATATATATATATATATATATATATATATATATATATATATATATATAATATATATATATATATATATATATATATATATATATATATATATATATATATATATATAGAAATAGAGAGAGAGAGAGAGAGAGAGAGAGAGAGAGAGAGAGAGAGAGAGAGAGAGAGAGAGAGAGAGAGAGAGAGAGAGAGAGAGAGATGACAATGTATGTAAATTTGAAAACAATGATGCAAATAGAAAATAAATAAAATTCTCAATATCATTTCTCGGTGTTTAGATTTTAGTGATTTAGGTTCCTTTAAACAAAATTTTCAAGTCATTTCGTATAAGAGACTCAATGTTGAAAATTTTTATTTTAATAACAGTAATTGCGAAAACTTTTTTATACAAAATGAGTTTCTTTTATTTTTGGGGTAAAATGATGGGGGTAAATATTGATTAGGGTCAGATATATATGGATTGATTAGGGTCTAGTATGTTTTGATTTTTGGTCTGATATTGTATTGATTAGGTATCATATATGTATTAATTATGGTCGGCTACATATTGATTAGGGTCGGGTATGTATTGGTTAGGTTGGAATATGTATTTATTATGGTCGGGTACGTATATATTTATTAGGACCACATTTATTGCAGGTCTTAAAATTTTTTTTGAGTATATGTGAATTTGGGACCAGAATTTTGCAGGTTTAGTAGCAGTAGTACACTGCAAAAATTGTCCTAACGAATCGTTGGGACAAGTGGCAAAAATGTGACAGTAAATTTTTCAATAGAAAATGGACATGTTAAGCATAAGAAAGTCGCTTCACCGATTCATTTTGTAATAAGAAAATAAAAAATAAAAATTTGTTGGAACATTTTTACTACTTGTCCCAACGATTCGTTAGGACAATATTTGCAGTGTAGTGTTTATTAATTTTTTTTAAGACTTGAATAATAGATACAATTTGTATTCAAAATTTTATTCGTTTTTTAAAGTATGAAGATTAAACTTTAGTGCCATACAGTGGCATCTGTTTTAAGAGGCATGTGCCTTCTTTTATTCAAATTATTCCTAAAATTTTTTCCAGATGCATTGTAACATTACGTATTTTTATTTATTTATTTATATATATATATTTATTAATACATTTCGAAATACCATTTTCTTTTTCCCGTGGTAATGTCTTAATACATAAAGTAACCTTGCACTAATTTAAGAAATGCCGCAAGTCCAATAAAAAAAATGCCGCAAGTCTAATAAAAATATGCCGCAAGTCTAATACATTTATTAATCAAAGTATTTACAGTTATTGAAGGTCTCATGTTTAAAAGAAAATCGTTAGTCTCTAAATAATTCTTTATTAATACGAAAATAAAACAGAAAAATCAATAACAAATGAACTCGTATAATTGTCTGTATATAAAAATTATAGGACTAATTCTTATAAGATTTTAATTTCATTTAAAATAATTAAATAAATTTTTTTTTTTTTTTCTTTTTTTTTTAAATTTTAATATTAAAAAAAATTATTATATATATTATATTATAATATATATATATATATATATATATATATATATATATATATATATATATATATATATATATATATATATATATATATATATATATATATATATATATATATATATATATATATATATATATATATATATATATATATATATATATATATATATATATATATATATATCTTATAGATAAAATAGTAATGATGTAAAAAGTCTTGAAAGAAACGAGTAGATCTCTTTAAAGTTTAAAGTCCTTCTCAGATACTTTCATCTTCGTCGTCATTTGTTAATAAATGTTACGGGATTCCTTATAAGGCGACCTCACACTTTATGAAAGAACTTTAAACTCAGCTACGAAGGTTACGTTTCCCTACGTGTATGTCTGTGTGTTTGTGTGTTTCTTGTGTGTGTAATATAACTGAATGAATGTATATTAGGTTTAATATATATATATATATATATATATATATATATATATATATATATATATATATATATATATATATATATATATATATATATATATATATATATATATATATATATATAATATATATATGCGTTTGACTACGTATTTGGGTGTTATATGCCATTATTTGTGTATCCCTGTTACTGCGGGGCATCAATGACATTATGTGTGTAAGATTTGTGTGCCGTATATGTATGTATATGTGATGTGATCTGTGTGTATGTTAATTATCTTTACATTAGAGGTAGTAGGTTTTTTTTTTATAGAGATTAGAAAGTATATACTTTATTCATTTATGTGTTATCTCATTTATTTAAATATCTGTTGTAATATATATATATATATATATATATATATATATATATATATATATATATATATATATATATATATATATATATATATATATATATATATATATATATATATATATATATATATATATATATATATATATATATATATATATATATATATATATATATATATATAATATATATATATATATATATATTATATATATATATATATATATATATATATATATATATATATATATATATATATAATATATGATATATTGATGGGATTTAAAGTCTGACATGACCCAATTAAAAAATTTTAAAATATGGAATAGGAAAAGAATAGTAAAATAGAAATAAGAGTGCTTGAGAATTTTCCAGTGGATTACATTTAAATTTGAGAACAGCTGTTATAAGTCTGGTGTTAGAGAGCTGAACAGAGAGTGGATGACCCTGTGAAGAAAGATGAGTCTCACGAACTCTACTCAAAGGAGGAGGAGGTATGAGACTGGAAAGTTCAGAAGAGTAGTGTCCGTTTTAATAGCGATAGTTAGAGAGAATAATCGAAGGGTAGAAAGATGTTGAAGAGTCTTTTAAAGTAAAAGAGTTGAGAAGATAAAGCTTTAGACCTCACCTTATTAGGAAGAATAGTAGGTGTGGAACCACTCGGGATTATGCGCTGCATTCACTATATTGAGACGAACAACCAGCAACCATCTGAGATGATGAGAAAAATTTTTGAAGACTCCTCAGAACATCCAACCTCTACTTGATCTCGGCCCCAGATATGCGCTTTTGGATATCAAAATACTAAATAAGTTAATAAAATTTGTCATGAGCCAACCTTGGTGTAGTTAGAATCGTGCTGACATCGCAAGAAGTGTTGTAAGTGATTGCAATTAGTATCAAGGCATGCCTGTACACGCTTTTTCATCTTACTGAAGATTTCTGCCAAAGTCCTTTAGAAGTGACCCGATCTTCAAAGAAGGACTCAATTTCGTACACCCTGAAGTTGGACTTGTGACAAATGACGCTATCTCTCATCATTCTACCTCGATTTTCACGCCCTAAAGTTTGTTCGTAACAAATTTTATTATCTTATGACCAGTACTTTGATATCTATAAGAGCATAGCTATGAGAGAGAGAGAGAGAGAGAGAGAGAGAGAGAGAGAGAGAGAGAGAGAGAGAGAGAGAGAGAGAGAGAGAGAGAGAGAGAGAGAGAGAGAGAGAGAGAGAGAGAGAGAGAGAGAGAGAGAGAGAGAGATCCCTATATTGTACTATATAATAAAATTGCAAGTATTTACACATTTGAATAAAGAAAAGACAATTTAATCTTTCGTATTAGAAAATTGTTAAATTTATTAAAATAATATAAATTATTAGAATATACTTTTTCAATTTCACCGACATCGTTATCGTCAAATTTACTACGTCATCGTCAAAACAATTATCATAGTCCCATCACTAATATATATATATATATATATATATATATATATATATATATATATATATATATATATATATATATATATATATATATATATATATATATATATATATATATATATATATATATATATATATATATATATATATAATTGCTAAATAAAATTGTAAAGCATTATTATTATTATAGAGAGGAAAGTGAACCTTCACGGAGGAGTGCCAGTTTTTTTGGCCCTTTTTGTTTAAGTGAACAGTGCCAATTTTGCCCAGTTGTGCCATTTGACTTATTTACGTGAAATAAAATGGGGATAAATTTAAAATAATAATTTTATTCCAATTTGTAATTTATGCATTGCTTCACTGCTTACCGAATGCACTCACATTAGGCTATTATTATCATTGTTAATTATTATAATATTATTATTATTATTATTATTATTATTATTATTATTATTATTATTATTATTATTATCATTTTTCTCTTATATTAGAATATATCGATTTTAAAATGTATTTATTTACCATAAGTTGAGTTTGCTTATATATATATATATATATATATATATATATATATATATATATATATATATATATATATATATATATATATATATATATATATATATATATATATATATATATATATATATATATATATATATATATATATACATGGGTATGTATATGTAAGATCGTATGACCACGTTCTAGAAAGCTTTTCCCCTCTCATATACTAATATTACTGAACACCTGTACCGTTCTGCTATTCTAATTAAAATTTTGAAGGGGTAAAATGCGATATATAATAATTTGTATGATTAAAAATAATCAAATTAGGGGACGAGGAAGAGGAGGTCAGAAATACAAAGGAATGTGCTTCTGGGGGAGGTGTAAGTAGAGTTTCAAGATATCCGCTTCAGGTTTTGAAGATATTTTGACTTCGTTGTGAGCTTCGATGGGGGCTTAACGAGCTACTCTTCGCTTGACGGTCCCAGTCTCCTGTCTTCAGTAGAAATATTTTCTTCATATTTGTGGCTTCTTTAACCGCACATCCTTAAAATACATTTCTCAAAAGGAAAAGAGAGAGAGAGAGAGAGAGAGAGAGAGAGAGAGAGAGAGAGAGAGAGAGAGAGAGAGAGAGAGAGAGAGAGAGAGAGAGAGAGAGAGAGAGAGAGAGAGAGAGAGAGAGAGAGAGAGAGAGAGAGAGAGAGAGAGAGAGAGAGAGAGAGAGAGAGAGAGAGAGAGAGAGTCACGCTTTCTTTGACTAATGATTGTTTAAAAAAACGCGGTACGACCTTCTTCACTTACTTTTTAATTTAAGATGAATGGCATCCTTCCTTACTAGAGATACTTTTCTTCATGCCCAGATGCCACTTTTATGAATGCCCTAATATATATATATATATATATATATATATATATATATATATATATATATATATATATATATATATATATATATATATATATATATATATATATATATATATATATATATATATATATATATATATATATATATATATATATATATATATAGATATATAATGAGCATATTATTTTAATGTAGTTCTTTTCAAGAAAATAAAGTGTATAAAGATTGAAGGATATTATTATTATTATTATTATTATTATTATTATTATTATTATTATTATTATTATTATTTTATTATTTTTTTTTTTTTTTTTTTTTTTTTTTTTTTTTTTTTTTTTTTTTTTTTTAAAACTTTTTTGAAAATTTTTTTTTTTTTTTTTTAAATGCTTTTTAATTATTTCTAAAAAAAATTTAATTATTATTATCAATTATTATTATTATTATTATTATTATTATTATTATTATTATTATTATTATTATTATTATTATTATTATTATGTAAAATTGTAAAATTTCAGAAATTTGTGGCAGTTGTTTTGTTAGGAAAATAAAAGGAAAAAATTAGTCAGTTTTGCCGTTATCGTGGCTTAACGGTTGAGTTATAGACGTTGTTGAAGGTGTTGGTTTTATCCCTCAGGTGGACCTTAGGTAGAAACTACCTAGAATACTTTCCCTCCACGAATTGGAAAAAAAATGTCCAGATGCGAACTTTTTTAAAATAATTATAATAACTTTAATAATAAATAAAAATAATAATTAGTGATAATAATAATAATAATAATAATAATAATAATAATAATAATAATAATAATAATAATAATAATAATAATAAAGGAACAATAATAATTAATAATAATAATAGTAATAATAATAATAAAGTAACTAATTAATAATAATAACAATTAATAAAAATAAAAATAATAATAATTGCTTAACTTTAATTATGAAACTAAAATCTGTTGTTCATAATACAATGAAAAGGAATCACTTTATTGACAGTGATTAAAGGAATTTTAAATAATAAATAATATAGAAAAAATTCCAGAAGGATCCGGTCGGATACAGATCTTTGGAGAAACTCCAGAATATATATATATATATATATATATATATATATATATATATATATATATATATATATATATATATATATATATATATATATATATATATATATATATATATATATATATATGTGTGTGTGTGTGTGTGCGTGTGTGTGCGCGCTTGTGCGTGCGTACGTATGCATGTATGTTTGTGTGTCATGTATGTTATGTATAAAATGAAGGTTAATAAAACGTATCCAATCAATGGTTCGAACCTCCGTTTTTTTGCGTGTCTTAATACCAATGTTTAATCCCTTTTTGTACCCTCATCTAAAGACTTCACAGAAAATCGTACAAAAGATTAAGTAGGAAAAGGCTAGAAAAATTTGTTCTGGTTTACGGGTTTAAATAATAGATAGAGAAAAATTTCGAGCTTATTCAAATGATTCTTATTTTTCGAAATTTTCGGTCACCTCAAAAAAAAATAACATTGGAAAAATTTAAATTTTTTATTTTATTTTATTTTTTTTCGTTTTTGGCTTAGAAAAAAAAATGTCCAGTAATTTAAATTTTAAAAATCAGGCACTCCTGAACTTTAATTTTGTTTATATGGATAAACGCATATTCTCTCTTGAAACGATAATAGCGTAAGGTTTTAATATACTTGCTCATTTAATTATTATTTAACTTAACAGTCACTGGACTGTGATGATTTCCCCACCTGGATTTTGTAAAAGTTTGGAACTTGATGAGGGAGGAGTGGTGGTATGAGATATTAATCAAAAGTCGTATGATATTTTTTATCTTTTATTGTAGTATGTATTAAACTTCAAAACGCATTGACATATTGTCTAACAGTATTCTGTAAATCTAAAGTTTAGGTCTATCACCTCTCATTATTGAAAAGACCTTTGAATTTTGTGATTTTGCTCTATCATCATCATCTATTTTCTCAATATTGAGTTGTAAAATGACTGTACTTTCGTTCAAGGTTTAGCTTGAAAGAAGATTTTAAAAAAATATCAATTTTGGGGGAGATAATTTTATTCTTTTAGAAAGAGTTTAACAAGATAGTGATTGAATCTAGAAATTAAAAATATACTCTGATACGTACCTCAACAGTGTTCTGTATCAATATTAGAATTATGAATTTATCGGTATTACATTTACCTTTGAAAATCCTTTTGATAGCTGGTCAGGTTCTTGTTCTGACGGGTATGAGGTTTTCTTCCTTTGATTCGTTATCAAAGCTGAGATATGAAAGCTCCTTTTTACGCTTTATTACAATCTACTATTATTTATTTTGTTTGAAACAATCTTTTCTGTTTGCAACAAACTTTACATACAGATAAAGAGGAAGTTTCTGTTTGTGGGATTCAGAAGAAAAATTTACCTCAGTTTTTAAACATTGTTTGTTTCCAAGAGAAAGCAACAAATGGATAGGATTGTTGATTTTCCGTCAGATTTGATGGATTCTGTTGGGTTTTCCCGTTATATTAGGGCTTTTAAATATACAAAAATGTTGTCATGTTGATGGGTTTTCCCGTTTACGAATTGTAATGTGTAAATACGCTTTAAAAGAAGCAGTTCATTGCCACCGTAATTCCATTTTCACAATTTTTTGACCCTCTTAGGTTTTTTTTCTATACCCTTGATATTATATATTATATATATATATATATATATATATATATATATATATATATATATATATATATATATATATATATATATATATATATATATATTTATTATATATATATATATATATATATATATATATATATATATATATACAGGACATGAATGAATATTTATAAGGCAATAATTTACATTGTTTTTGATTGATACTTGCATATTAATTTTAATTGGAATAAAATTTATTAGAGTTTAACGAATTAAAATTAATTTGGTAAATTAATTTAAATTTGCTCACTTTAAATTTATTGTGATAAATTTATGTTGGGTTCCCCATGGGAATTTCTTTGAATTTAATCGTTAGTTTGGGAATTGAGAACATTTCTTCGAAATTTTATACGAAACTTGTAAGATAAAATTAACTTACATGTAAGGGCATAAAAAACATTCATGTACAGACACCGATACCAACATCGACACGAACTCTGTCATCGACAGGGACACCGACACCGGCATAAACACAGACACTAACATCAACATTT
>SEYY01001001.1:160000-162500 GCA_009176605.1 Armadillidium nasatum
TAATATTAGCGCGCAGACACGCAACACACGCACACACGCACATACGTACATACACACAAACATATGTAAACCATGTGATTTCTAGAGAATTTGAAGTTCTGAGAAAACTATTTTGAACCATTTGTGATAATAGTTATTTTTTACTGGTTGTTTTTGTATGAATTATTCATTTGCTGATGCTATTGGTACACCAGACTTGTTAGCGTTTATCATATATATATATATATATATATATATATATATATATATATATATATATATATATATATATATATATATATATATATATATATATATATATATATATATATATATATATATATATATATATCAGAGAGTACTAATGTGTGTTTGTTTGTTCTTACAATACATAACATGGAATACATAAAAATTTTGGCCTCATAAATTTTTTTTTGGGGGGGGACTTTTTTTCTTCTTTCTGCGCACAGAAAGTAGTTTGTGTTAGATATTTAAATTTATTTAATTACTGTTATGATAGTTGCTAGATTTGAATTTTTTTTAATGTTTCTACTAAATCTTTTTAAATTTTATAATGATGAATTGTGATGTAAATTAGTTTTTCTTAAAATGATATATTATACAGATGAATATTGTTTTTATCTTCATAACCATTTTGGCCAATGATGCCATTGTTATTACATCATAAAATTTAATGCTAAACCTAATCTGGAACGTTGAATGATAAAATTTAACTCTAAACAACTGAAACGAATGCTAAAATTTGAAACCTAACCTGAATGATAAAATTTAACTAACTAAAACGAATGATAAAATTTAACGCTTAACCTTGAATGATAAATTAACTTTGAAAATGATAAAATTTAACTCTAAACCTAACCTGAAACGAATGATAAAATTTAACGCTTAACCTAACCTGAAACGTTGATTTAACTTTTGAGTTATTTCTTAAATAAGTCTCGAAGGGAACTGGGGTGTTACCCCCAGCAGCCCCTTTTGCAGAGAATTGGGCAACGTCTTTTCATATTCATTTATGTATTTGGTTGTTTAGAATCTACATGTAAAATTGTATTAATATAAATGTTCCACTTCCTTGAATAACAGTTTGAGAAATTGAATTTGGGAAAAAATTATTAAAATATTAAGGCAAAAATAAAATAAAATATATAAATATAAAAATAAAATAATAAGAAATTTAAACTCATTACCCTACTAGAATGTACTTAATACCCTTGTAACTCAAACTCCTCCTCCTTATGTAAACTTCTCATTCCACACTTTCCAAAAAAAATAAAATAAAATAAAAAAAAATAAAAAAAAATAAATAAATAAATAAAAAAATAAAAAAATAAAAATAATAATAATTTATGTGTCAAAAAGATGTTGCTAACATCATCTTTCTAGTTATTATGTGTAGAGTATTTCTCATGCCAGTGCCAGTAAGACGAGCTGCATATAAATGAGTGCCTCTAAAATGATTTTTACTTTTCATTGCAAAACCTTATTAGGTCATCTCAAAGGTAAAAGTGTTTATTGCTTAAAAGGTTTTATATGATAAGTGGTGGTTTATTAATCGTTTTATCATTCAAATTTGAATTTTAAATTAATTATACTTTTAAATATTACTTTTTAATTTTTATTTATTGAAATTTATTATTATTATTATTATTTTTCAAACGTAAAGGTTAAGCAGATTTCTGATTCTCCGATATATCGAAAGACAGGTATACCTTAGTTATATAGATAACTAACCAAACCTAACATAATCTGGCCTAATCAGACGTAACCGAACCTAACTTAGCCAGACGTAAGCTAGCCTAACAACCTAACCTAGCCTTTCTAACCTCACGGGCGTTGCCTTATTCAAGGAGGGGGAACTTTCTGGGAAATTTCTTTTTAGGATCTGCATGAGGGATCGAAACAACGACTTCAAACATGTGAGTCAATCACTTTACCGTTAAGCCTCTTTAGATAAGGTCAGGTCATTTGTAATATGTGAACTTTGTGAGACTTAATATTATGAAGTGGTTAACATGGTATATGCTCAAGCTTTAATACTAACGCACACCCACACACACCCACCCACGCCCACATGTGAACCATATGATTTTTCACGTATTTAAGGTACTTTAAGTACTAAATGAAAGCAGGGCCGTGAAGACGGAGCGAAAAAATATTTTAGGTGGTGCCGGAATCTAAAGGAAAAAAAAATGTTCTCTTGAATCCGGAGCTGGAGTAAATAAATTATTTCCCGTTTTGGAATCGGAGCTGGAGCTAAAAAAAAAAAATATAATTTTGATCTATAATTTTAAGTGAAAATAAAGTGGTTTGAAGGTGGAACCGGTTAATTTTAAAATGATTGTGCTGCAGTTTGAGCCAGGAAAAATTTTACCTGCTATTCAGCCCTCCAAATTTAAATTTCTTTTAAATTTTCTTTACTACTATATAGTACGCGGTCTACAACTGGATTTACTCAATAAAAATACATGCCACACGAACATATGTATACTGGGAGACTTTG
>SEYY01001001.1:177500-180000 GCA_009176605.1 Armadillidium nasatum
ACTGGGTTTAAAACGAAGCTGTTGGAATAGACTTTATGTAGTGTTTAAAACGACGCTGTTTGAATATACTATATTGTTTATAGGGCTTAAGACGAGGCTGATATGCCCTATAGGTAAGTCTGTTAATCGTGTAACCAATATAAGTCGACGTACAGTCACACTCTGAAGTATCTAGATGTTAAAATAAATCGGTATACTATAATGGTGATTAGCTAAAAGGGTATCTTTTAAGTATAGGAAAGCAAATATAAAGATATCTAGTATTTTGATATAGCTATAGCCTAATATAGTTTAACTGTGATTTTCGAGCTGGTTGCAAAGTTGATATGGCTATTAATAATGCAACGTAGGCATTTTTTAAACAAAATCTATTGCATTTGACGTTTAAAATAAAAACTAATGCTTTCAGAGTTATATTTGGTACACTGCAAAATTTGTCCTAACGAATCGTTGGGACAGGTGATAAAAATGTCACAGTAAAATTTTCAATAGAGGAAAGACACGTTAAGCCTAAAAAATAAAAAAAAAAAAAAAAAAAAAAAATAAAAAAAAAAAAAAAAAAATTTGTTGTGACATTTTTGTCACTTTTCCCAACGATTCGTTAGGACAATTTTTGCAGCGTGTTTTCATGATTTTTAAGAGTTTTTTTTAATGGTTTTGTTGATAAATTTTTCTATTATACACTAGATAAATGGTGGTTAAGGTTAATAAGTTTCGTTTGATCCCTTTTAAGTTTTTCACTTCAACATCAAGCGATTCCCAATCAGAGTAACAATTTTTAAAAAAACTTTATACTACAAAAATTGTCCTCACGAAAATGTCACAACAAATTTTTTTTCATTTATTTTCCTATTAGAAAATAAATCAGTGAAGCGACTTTCTTATGCTTAACATGTCTTTTTTTCTATTGAAAATTTTACTGTGGCATTTTTTCCTTTTGTCCCAACGATTCGTTAGGACAATTTTTGCAGTGATATAAATGAGTGTTTTAATAAATGAGTTTTTGTATACTTCTAAGGGACCAGGAGTTGAAATGACGTTAAACAGGCTTGATATACGTATTTAAAAAAGAGCTCCAATATCATTAATTTTGATTTTGATATTCAAAAATGTTATTTAGAGACGTCTCAGATATGAATTTGAGACAAGAAAGTAAAATAAAGTATATTAGTACTTATGAATGAACGTTCAGTTTTGCGTGAAAACTGCTTGCAACATTTTGTCTCATATCGACTCAGAATTCGAAAGTTATTTATTGAATTTGAGACTTGAACAGATAAGGTATTTCACCACCCCCCCTCTGTTTTGTTTATTCATTATTTTCTTTCCTAACTTTACAGAGCCAACAAAGTCCAGTGGAGGACCTACTTAACCAAGCGGATCAGTTAATATCTACACAACGTCCTCGAGCGGAAGTATATGCAGCGATGGCGGAGTCACTCGGACTTGCATGGAGGGATCTCAATTCCCACCTTGAAACGAGAAAGAATCTGCTCGACCTCAGTGTTACGTTCCACACGTAAGCAGATTTTTTATTTTTTTTTTAAATTCATGTAATGATGTTATAGTTTCTGTTATTGGAAATTTACTCCATGGTTTGTGGAAGTTAGATCCACTAGTGGGAACCTCACACATGGAATATATATATATATATATATATATATATATATATATATATATATATATATATATATATATATATATATATATATATATATATATATATATATATATATATATATATGGTAAATAATTAAAGTCTGCTAACTCTCTCGCAGATCAAATACATTAATCAGAGTTTAAAGTTTGCTATAGGGGAATCGAACCCGGACCCTATAGCACAAAAGAATAGAGTTTTACCACTACGCTACTGGCGGTTCAAAAGAGAAATCTGTAGAGGAGGTTTATAATTAATAATTCACAAGAGCAACCTCCAAGGACTTCTCCCGACCGCGCTTGAGCGTGAGGAAACATGACTCGGGCTCGGCTCCCCCTTTCCTCTCTCAAACTAAACAGATAGGTCAATAATTAAAGTATTCTAACTCGCTCGCAGATCAAATACGTCAAACATTAAATCTATCTGTTTAGTTTGCAAGAGGAAAGGGGGGGGCCGACCCCGGGTCATGTTGTTTCACGCTCAAGCGCGGTCGGGAGAAGTCTTTGGAGGTTGTTCTTGTGAATTATTATTCATAAACCTCCTCTTTGGATTTCTCTTTTGAACCGCCAGTAGCGTAGTGGTAAAACTCTATGCTTTTGTGCTATAGGGTCCGGGTTCGATTCCCCTATAGCAAACATTAAACTCTTATGTTTAATATATTATATATATATATATATATATATATATATATATATATATATATATATATATTATATATATATATATATATATATATATATATATATATATATATATATATATATTTATATAGTGATGGATCAGATGTCATTTTTTCTCATTTGCGAATGCGGATGCGGATGTGAATTTTAGAAAATGCGGATG
>SEYY01001001.1:185000-202500 GCA_009176605.1 Armadillidium nasatum
ATGCTACTTTTCTGAGCTGTCTTGTCTCATATCTCCTCCAATGAGAAGGGATCGTGCGATACACCTTTCTACACGGTCTCATTCTTTCATTTCAAAACTCTCTGACACCAGACTTAACTGCTATGTTCAACCTCACATGTACTCGGCTTGTAAGGTCTGAAACTTATTTTTCCAACTTCCTTTGACATACACACTTTCAAATGCAGTGAATCGGGCCATGTTGGATTTCAGAATTATCAGGATAATTTCACAACTCTGTGAGGACTGGTAGGATTCTGGCCTTTGCCCTCCAGAGAATATAATATATATATATATATATATATATATATATATATATATATATATATATATATATATATATATATATATATATATATATATATATATATATATATATATATATAAATGTCGAATTAGTGGAATTAAAAATTACTTGGATTCGGAATCGGATTCGAAAGTTCCTGATTCGGATACGAGAAATTGTAAAATTACCTGGATTCGGATGTGGATTAGAGAAATCCTAAAACTAGCAGGATACGGATTCGAGAAATTCAACAATGACTGGATTCATTTTCGAAGGGTGCCAGACTCGTCCATCACAGTATATATATATATATATATATATATATATATATATATATATATATATATATATATATATATATATATATATATATATATATATATATATATATATATATATATATATATATATATATATATATATATATATATATATATATATATATATATATATATATATATATATATATAGAAAAAGGATAATGCTGAATAATTGTAATGTTTATTTAAGATATGTTTTATTTTATCTGCTAAAACAAGTTCAAATTCTTACCATAAATAGTTGAGAAAAGCTTACTACATTTACTCTATTACAATTCATAATGCAATAAATTGAGAGAGAAACCAAATGTTTAACGACACTTTTTCTTTCTTACCCTTTGCATTTTGGCACCATTATTATTATTATTATTATTATTATTATTATTATTATTATTATTATTATTATTATTATTATTATTATTAATTTCTTCATATTATTATTATTATTATTATTATTATTATTCTTAATGGAGGTGATTTTATTTTATTTCAAAATTCATTTTTACATTTCTAAATGTTTGGGCACCCTGCTGTTTTGACGCCATCTTTAGGACGATAAATGTCGAAATAATAATAATAATAATAATAATAATAATAATAATAATAATAATAATAATAATACTTGTGTGGATACTGCAAAACGAATAACAGTTCTTAATACTGTCATAATTATTTCCTCAACGCAAAGGATTAAATTTCAATGTCATAATTGATGCGTTGTGTATGTCGCATTAGTCTTTTCGGAAATGTAGCTTCACTTTTTTTTTTTTTTTTGAGGAAATAATTATTATTAGAAAGAAACAAATTGATTGTTTAATTTTTTAAAAAAAAATAATTGTTAATTAATTTACTTAACCTCGTTAAGTAAATTGTGTTTGACTTTATAAAATGTACGTCTAAAAGAATTTTTTGATTTTGCGTACTAAGCACACACACACACACACACGGAAAAAAATTATATAAAAATAATATTAATAATTATAATGTTTATAATCAATAGTTTATTTGTTCTGAATAATAACCCTATTGACTGTTTAACTCGTAAATTTTTTCATGCAAGATCTTCATATTATAACTTATTTACTGATGGATTTAGAAAACATAAATTGTTTTCTTAAATATACAGAAAAATTGACACCCCTCTATTCGAGGGGGGGGGAGGGGGAACTTTTGTAGGAAGTTTGTTTCAGGATCCGATTGTGGGATCGAACTAGCCCCTTCAAGAGCGTGAGTCGACCACTCTACCATTTTGACAATTATTATTATTATTATTATTATTATTATTATTATTATTATTATCATTATTATAATTACTATTATTCTGGCAGGAGAGCACGTCAGTACAGCGACGCAATGGACGCGGCGGAAAAAGTTTATACCGACAACGTGATGCCAACTGATGTTGAAGCTGCCAAACGTCTTTTAGCAACTTTACATGACCATAAAAGAGGCATTCTGGAATCATCCATGTACACCCTCCAGGAAGCTCACGTCCTTCTTGGAAGGCTGAAGGGTCTTCTGCATGAAGGAGGAAGTATGGACTCTCGTCCTCAACATATTAGAACAAACATTGAGTTTGGTAGGTCAGACTTTTATCTTGAAATATCTCACTTATTACATGGAATAACGACATAATAATTATATATAATATATATATATATATATATATATATATATATATATATATATATATATATATATATATATATATATATATATATATATATATATATATATATATATATATATATATATATATATATATATATATATATATATATATATATATATATATATATATATATATATATATAGCTTGCTCCCAAATCGAGCATTATCTGGAAAGTCTGCACGATCGTCGCCGGTTTTTGGATGGTTTGTACAGCGCAAGGAAGCATCATCTTGAACAATGTTTAGCCCTTTGTGTTCTTTATCAGGTACGGGTTTTATTTAGTTTATGATAAACATTTATTCGGTTACTTACATTTTCTTTAGAATAAAATAAATAAATAAAAATATCTTAAATACTGTTTTCTTTATTTTAACTTTTTTTATTTTTTATTTTACCTAACAGGATTTAACGGAAGCCATTTTGAATCTCAAAAAACTACGGGATGAAATATCCGACCATCAAGATCTGGGAACGTCGCAAGCTAACGCCGAAATTCTTCTTCACGAACATCTTAGGAGGGAAAATGCTGCAAAGGTAAAGGTTAAAAAAAAAAAATACTTCAAAATATTAATGCAAGAATTTGCTCGTATTACGAAGATGAATTTATAAATACGTAACAGATTTTTAAGAAGTAATATTTACATCACTTTATCTTTTATTAGGAAAGTAATTTTATATATTTAAAAATTACTAATTTTTAAATGGTTAGAGATTTTTTTTGTTTTTTCTTTAATTCTCTTTCCAATGGTCATAAGCCTACTAATTTCCACAAGAGCTGGGGAAATATGAAAATAATTTTCTCCTAAGGGAGTCAAATTTTAATGTATCAACCCGAATGTTGTTAGATTGAATATTCTACACGGGTTGATAACAATATTCGTGAACTTTTCAGGACAAATAAATTTAAATGACAACTGTGTTTAATGGGGATATTAAAATATCTTTCGGATTATAGCTGGATGTTTTTAAACTTTGAATAAAAATACATTTATTTAATAATTTAAAAAGTATTTATAAAAATTGATCATTGTGACTCCTCTACTTTAAGTACTTCCATTGGTGATGTTTTAACGTAATCAACACTATTTACAGGCTCAACAAGATCAGTGTGTCAGACACGTGCGAACAGCCGAGCAGATGGTTGCTAGTGGACATTATGCTGGTGCCGAAGCAAGAGCGAGAGCTTATTCCGTTCTTGAAGCAGCTACGGCGTTACATGAAACATGTGATACGAGAACAGCTCTTCTTGAACAAGCAGCCTTATTCTTCAAATTGGCTACAGGGGTTTGTTTATTATTATTATTATTATTATTATTATTATTATTATTATTATTATTATTATTAGTTTTGATAATATTTAATACCAAAAGTATGCATTCCTTTAATTTGTTTTCATGATTTGAAATTAATAAAATTTAGCAGTTATATATATATATATATATATATATATATATATATATATATATATATATATATATATATATATATATATATATATATATATATATATATATATATATATATATATATATATATATATATATATATATATATATATATATCAGGCTTTAACGAAATTGGACCAAGCAGAGGTACAGGTAGCAGGTCTAAGCACCCAAGGAGGTAATCAAAGACTTTCCGTTGTAATGGGAGTTGTTGAAGAAGCAGTTCAACCAGCACTTACCGAGGGTTATGCCCTTCTTGAGGTTACCGGAGGAAGAGGGCAACCCCACAATCAAGTGAGACTAATAATAATAATAATAATAATTAATAATTGCAATTTTATAAATTTCTTAGACCTTTGGAAATAAATTATTGAGTATTGCTATTTTTATGTTTCATTTAAAAAGGGAGTGACAGAAATGGTAGAACAGCTTGAAAACAGGAGAACTCGCTTATCATCGCTTTGTGCTGAATCTACAGAAAAAGTATTACAGAAAACTGAACTAATTAACTCTTTCTTGGAAATGTATAATGCAGTGAGTGTCATTTGCCTAGTTTACCTCTTACCTCTTTTTCAAATGTTACGTTACAGTGGGGTGAGTTATGAGTTGTGGGGGTCCTGTGTTTTTATCTATTATTATTTTTTAATATTACATATTAAACTTGTAAAATGATCAGTTATTGAAGAACTCCCCCAACCGTTACTAAATTTATATTAATATTTATTTTAATTTAAAGTAATTAATAAATAATATAATGATCTCATATTTTATTTCATTTCAATATTTATACAATAATAATTTTATATTATTTACGAATAAATTTTTTTATCATAAAATAAAAATGCAGTTCAGTTCGAATATTGTTTTTCCTTATTAGAGCAAAATATTTTTGAATAGAAAAAATGATTTTACATGAAATTTAATTTCAAAAGTAAAAAAATTGTTTAAGGTTAAATTCATTTAAATCAATTAATTATTCAATCAAATTAAATCAATTGATTCAGTTTATCATATAAATATTTATGAGAGATGTGTGTAACATATAAAATGTTTGGAATAAATGATAAGATTCTAAATTTATTATAAATTATTATTATTATTTATCTGACGTATTTTGAAAAAGATTCAGGTTTCAATCTTGCTTACATCCTTCTGATTTTTAGTTATTTAAGATTATTACCTTTCACCAATAGACTATCACCATCAACCAACTAAAGTCTATCACCAATTAATACTTTAAATGAATTTTTTTTATTTCTTATTGAAAATTTATTTTTGGGTGGCAAACAATTTGCACAAATATTATGTTCAAAGGAAATTACATTAGCAAAATAGAATGAAATTGACGAAATATAGGATTAAAATGACCTACATATTGAACAAAATATGAATTAAAATAAAATAAAAATAAAAATACAATAAAATTAAAATATAATAAAATGCTTATCAATTTTTATAAAAATGAATTATAGAAGAAAAAAAAAAAAAGTGAAGTATGAGAATATATTTAAAATATATAAAATTGAAAAGAAAAAACTTTACTTTATTAATTGAAAATTCTTGAAGTAATGTAAAAACAATAAAATAACATTAAAATAGAATAAATAAAGGAGAATATATTTTTATTAAGGAAATTGTTACCCATTTTGTAGGTTTGAAATAATAATTTACTTGTCAAGTAAAATATTAGTTCAACATTATTACCCTTTTAAATACGATTTCATTGTTAAACTTGAATTTAACCAATTTTTCTAACCTTTTATAGGTATATCTAGAAAAGGTAATCAATATTTTAATATTTATTTATTTCACATATTAAGTTTCGTATACTAAATGCATCATTTCATTTATATAGTTTTTAGTTAATTTTTTTGCTAAAATTAATTTATTCATTTAGTTATTGTTTTTTTTATTTATTGATTTATTTATTATTTTTTTTGTAAATACTTTCAGTCACCAATAGTCGCTTTTTTATAGTACACTTTAGTTGCTGTTTCTATTTTTTGATTTTGCATAAAATGTGTATAGAAATTAAAAACAAAAATTATCTCTATTCATTTTATGTGAAATAAAAAATAAAAACAGTATCTAACATAATACCATTGTCATTGCTTATTGATTTCAAAGGCATATTTTCCCCCTTGCTAAATTGATCATATAAATTTAACGATGACTCGTACTTCAAATTTTATTCTTGCTCTTTAATCTCTGCTGATATCTGTTCTTTATTTTTAAACCTGCCCTCTTAATCACATTGATAATCTCAACTAAAAGATGAAATTTCATTCATTCATTCATATATATATATATATATATATATATATATATATATATATATATATATATATATATATATATATATATATATATATATATATATATATATATATATATATATATATATATATATATATATATATATAATAGATTGAGTCATGGCTGATCAAAATTGGTGACTCATTTTTAAGGGGACATCAAGACCCTGGAGGTTCCTTGAGTTTGGCAAAAGACTTCCTGCACCTCCATCTCACTCTCAAAAATGATCTCTTAGTAAGTATTAATGAACTCGACTCTTAATAATAATAATAATAATAATAATAATAATAATAATAATAATAATAATAATAATAATAATAATTATAATAATAATAATTATAATAATAATAATAAAATTCTCATCAAATAACTCGCATTTTTTCACTTTCATTGGAAAAGTGATGAACAATTCATTATTTAATGACTAAATATTTATTTATTTTTTATCTCTGTTTCCTTTCTAGAAAACATCATTTGCTTAATTAATGAATCTCTTACTTAGCAACTTATTTCCTTTTCAGCTTATATGAATTTTCCTTTCACTTTTACATTTTTAAAATTTTTATTTCTCTCTTCTTGCTTTTTATCTCTCTCCCCTCAACAACATCTCTGTTTTTAATCTATAAATATTTTATTATTATTATTTTGGTCGAGATAAAAGGCTAACAAAAGGGAAAATGACAAAATACAAATTTCATCGCTCCGTATCCATAATAATAATAATAGTAATGAAAAAGGGAAATATCTTATACAATGCACAAAACATTATTGGGTCTCCTTTAGTGGGTAAAGGTAAGAAACCTACCAAATTCCACCAGAGTTGAAAACAGACCAAGAATTGGGGCCAATTTAAAGGTTGATAAGACCAGGCATATGGGTTTGAAAGTGTTTAAGTTGAAGGAAGGATTGAAAATAGTTAAAAGAAGCTTGTTTCATGCATTAGCAATATAATACATGCAAGATTGAGCATAACGGTTAAGTCTGGAGTCAGAGAATTAGACAGAGAAAGGATAAGACAGTTTAGAATGAACCGTCCTCGATGGAATGCGACTGTGACTTCAGAAATGCAGCGTCCGTTGTAAAAGTGATAGTATATGGATAGTGACAATAATTCTACTTGCAGAAAAAGGTTGGAGAAAGCTAGTGAGAGTGAAAGAGTTGATTAGGCTAAAAGTCCTAGACTGAACCTCTTTAAACAGAGTTGTATTACTGGAACTATTAATATATATATATATATATATATATATATATATATATATATATATATATATATATATATATATATATATATATATATATATATATATATATATATATATATATATATATATATATATATATATATATATATAGAGTCATACTCCATACATGGGAGAACGACACCATTTTGATAGTGCCTTTGTTCACCCGACCTCTTAGAAGCTTGAAATAACTTGATCCTTCTAAGAAAGATTTTTGAGAAGTTAAAAGCCAAGAATATTAAGAATAGACAAACTTTTATAGTTGTGTGGAAGATTATGTCGCGAATAGAGTGTATATATATATATATATATATATATATATATATATATATATATATATATATATATATATATATATATATATATATATATATATATATATATATATATATATATATATATATATATATATATATATATATATATATATATATATATATATAGTCATTAATATATGTTTTAATTTTTTAATATATTATTTAGGACAAAAGCCAGGAAATAGACACCGTTAGCGCTTTCTTAGATCAGTTAAGTAAAGAACTGCCTGACGAAGAACTCATCGGGTACAGAGACAAGGTGGAAAATATTCGAAAGCACTGGTCCTCTCTTAATGGAATCTTAGGTAGGTAACACCACCTTACTTTTAAAAGTCTTAAGGTTATAAATCCTCATTGGGTTTGGTGGATCACTTAAAAGAAAAATAATTTTAATCGGGCAGTAAATTAAATAAAAAAAAAATAAAAAAAAAAAATTCTATGAACTTCCTTATAACATTTTAATTATTATTGTGCATAACTTACTTTATAATTTTTTTCCTTTTTGCTTTCCAATCAATTATTATTATTATTATTATTATTATTATTATTATTATTATTATTATTATTATTATTATTATTATATATTATTATTATTATTATTATTATTATTATTGTGTTTGATGAAAGAAATACACGAAATGGTGTACACTGTCCCATTGAGACCTAAATATTGCATTTTTGATGATCAGAATCTCGAATTAAATTGAGCGAGAACTATGTAAAATTCCACGAAGACGCAGAAAAGATAAATTCCAATTTTGAAGACTTGGAATTATTGTTGAAGAATGCAAAAACCGAGTCAGATAATCAACCAATTGAAGAAAAATGGCAAAAAATTCAGCAAATGTATCAAGAACTTTTAATTAGTGGAAAACAATTTATAAAATTAGCTAAAGAGGTATGGATTATTATTATTATTATTTCTTCCGGGTTTTATTTTTATTTGTTTGTACGTTTTATAAATAAAGTTATATTCTTCTTTAAATATTTATTATATTAAAAATTTCTGTGTTAATTTTTAAATTAAAATACTTAATTAAACTTATAAAATTTCTTTAAGAACTGATTTGTTAGATGTGTGTATCTTTTATGGCAATGTTTTGTTAAACCTTTTAAAATGTACTTTTTGGCCCTAAAAAAATTTTTTTGTAAGAAGTTTGAAATGAATGATGTCTAAAAATTGAACGCATCTTTGAACTCTTGTGAATATATTTCTTCCGTTATGTTTTTTAAGAACATATTTAAAAAATAAAAAAAAATAAAGGCGTATTTTTATTAGGAAATGCTACTTTCTCTTACTGGCCATATTATTAGGAAAGAGGTTGAATCTAAATACAAATATAGTATTAATCTCTATGCTCATTGTTAATCTTCTATTTATATATTAGTAATATTGTCTTTCAATTAATCTTTAAATTTAACTAATAGATGTGTGAAATAGTCGATGCTTATCAAGTGAAGATTAAATCTTTTCACGATTTAAATAAGAGATTATTTTATCTTAGAATTATTGAAATTGAAGTGACTGTTGTAAGATGTGACATTTTACTTCTTTCTTATTACCCTTTTCAGAGTGATTATCCATATTTGGATATAAACCGAGCTATTTTATGCGTCGAATATATTCTAGAGAATCTTGGCAAAAGAAAATTGGTTGTCACTGATCTCTTTACACATTACAAGCAAAAAATTTCAGTTTATAAGGAACTTATAAGCTTGTGGAATACTTATAAAGAAAATTTGAAAAAGGTACTTTTATTCTAAATTAAATAAAGTAGGTAAAGAAAATAGAAAAAGTTATTTATTGAACTTGTGATGAACATTGAATTTCGTGATTTGTTAAGTTGTTTTTTTTACAATAGTGAAGAAGGTTGATATAAATCCAAGTCTTTCTCTTTACAGATGGAGATAGAAATGCAGAATTTAGAAGAGAGTTTATGTCCTCTTTTGCGAGGGGATCCGTCCAAACCTGAAAATTTGGCAGACAATTTAGAATCGCGGTTATCCGTTTATGTAAAGGCTGTGAGAAGTGTGCAAGAAGATATTCAAAACATGGTCACTAAAGCAGAAGTATTAGCTCACAATGGTAGGAATTATTTTATTATTAAAATTTATGTTTATCAGATAAATATAGAATTTTTTGAAAGCCTTAAAAAATAACTATAGTAAGTTTTTATATATATATATATATATATATATATATATATATATATATATATATATATATATATATATATAATATATATATATATATATATATATATATATATATATATATATATATATATATATATATATATATATATATATATATATATATATATATATATTACACACATAAAAATACTATTTCAAACACACAACCTATTACAAAAATAATAATTATGGCGTCTTCATCATCAGCCTCGGAGAATCTAAGAGAGGCGAATTACAAAGATAGCCTCTCATCTACCCCTTCCTTCATCACCACTTGGGAGTTGGTGGCCTCCGGTGATGGGGTTAGTGCCACCATTAATTTGCAGCCGGTATTTCCGGATGCACGGTCTGTTTTTTAGATTAATTTCTGCAACATTAGCGGTCTTCAATTCAATTTCCACTTTGTTGAACATCACCTCTCTTCTTCTAGACCTCTCCTCTTATTCTTGACTGAAACTCAGGTGTTTGAGCGTTCTGACAGCAAACCCTACTGTTTCCTCATACTGTCTCTATTTTCAATTTTCAGCCAAAGGCGATTGTTGTGCATACGTGCACAACGAATGTTGTCTGTTCTCGTGTCTCTCATTTGGAGTCTTCCGAATTTTTCACCTTGTGGCTTAGGTTCTCTTGCCATTCTACGACTAAATTCATTTGATCTGTTTATTTATCTCCTAATTCTACTGACTATCTTAAATTCTTCGATTATCTAAAATCCAAAATGAGCACATTCTTCTTCTTCTCCTTCTTCTTCTTCTTCTTCTTCTTCTTCTCCTTTCTTTGAAATCATCATATTAGGTGATTTCAAGTTCACCACCGCCAGTGGCTTTCTTCTTGTTCTTATGATTCAGCTATCCAAAACGACATCGAATAGTTAGTGCAGCTCCCTACTCGTATCTCTGATCGTCTTGGAGATGAACCCAACTTTCTAGACCTTTTTCTAACTTCTAATCCTTCTCCTTATAATGTATATATCTTGCATCTCTTCAAGTCTTCCGCAGGAAAGACCCCCTTTTACTGAGAGGAAACGTTTGTGACATTTTGGTGCCGCAAGCTGGTCTGACTTGCGGTCGTACTTTGATTTTCCGTGTAATGATTACTGCATCCGTGGGAGGGGTCCCTCTGAGTGCGCAGAACGAATTACCGAGGTGATTCTCTCTGGCATGGAGACGTACATTTCATATTCTTTCCCGTCTACTAAATCTAATAAACCTTAATTTAACTTTGCTTGTTCTCGTGCTGTCCGACACTGGGATGCTGCCTTCATTGATTACCGTCGTCTTCAAACCCCAGAAACTCACGCAATTTATGTTTCATCACAGAATCGTGCAAAATCTATCCTTCGTAACACCAAAAACTCTTTTCATTGTAGAAAACTCAATAATCTTTCTGGTTCCTCTTCCTCACGCTTTTTCTGGCATTTTGCAAAAAATGTCAACTCTAACTTTCCTTCTTCATCTTTCCTCCTCTAGTATCTTCCGACGGTACAACTGCTGTTTTACCTTCCAAAGCTGAACTCTTCGCTCAAACTCTTGCCTCTAATTCAACTTTAGATGATTCTAGAGCTATTTATCCTCCTTCAAACCCCTCCAACTCGTGTATGCCTAAAATTATAATTTCTTTTAAAGACGTCAATTCTGCTCTATCTAAGCTTAAAACTAAGAAGGCGTAGGGTCTTGATGGTATTCCTCCTGTGGTTCTCAAAACTTACGCTTCCGAGCTCTCACCCTGCCTTGGTAAACTATTTCGTCTCTGTCATCCTACTTCAGTCTTCCCTTCTTGCTGGAAACGTGCGTACATTTAGCCAGTGCCGAAGTTGGGGGATCCCTCCAACTATCGTCCCATTTCTTTGACCTCCTATAGAGAGCAAGCAGCTGGGGTACCTTGAAGAAATTACGAAGGCGCCTCAGAACACCGAACCCCAAAGAAGCTTGTTTAGAAAGAGAAGAAATGTGGTCTTTCCAAGAAAGATCACGAGAAAAAGATACACCGAGAATATTAAGAACAATATATATATATATATATATATATATATATATATATATATATATATATATATATATATATATATATATATATATATATATATATATATATATATATATATATATATATATATATATATATATATAGACGAAGCAGGCGCCGAAAGACCAGAAATAGTCCGCTCTTTTCTTCAACTTTATCAAAATTTACAGAACAAAGCAACAGATTACCAAATTTTAGGAACTATGTTAATACAATGGTGCAAAAACATTTCAGAGGTACGTATGGATTCATTGCATTAATAATAATAATAATAATAATAATAATAATAATAATAATAATAATAATAATAATAATAATAATAATAATAATAATAATAATAATAATAATAAAATTAATAATAATAGGTTCACCGATCGTGTGATAAAATGGAAAGACAGTTTGGTGGAATTCCTCCAGACGCTTCTGGAGTGGAGAAGCAGCTGCGTGAACTTGATGCTTCGAAACACGCAGTTTCTGAGCTTCTCAAATTTGCTCAACATGAAGCAGACGCTATTATTCAAAAAATAAGAGTTCAGGTTGGATTTTAATCTACGGATTTTAATGTTATTTTCAAAAACATTCTTATAAATATCGAATTATCTCAATCTTCAAATTTATTAACATATTTTACCTTTTTTTTTCAATTTTTTTTAAAATTATTTTTATTTTGAGAGGGGAGAATATTTTAAGACTTGCTGGTACATTACATTTTGGGATAATATGTTTATTAACTCTGAAATGTAATTTAACATGCGTTGTAGGGCAATATTAATGAAAATATAATTTTACTTGTTTGGAAATAGGTTCATTTTGAAAAAGATTCCATAAATTTAATTTGATTATTTTTATTTAAAACTTTAAAATCATTCCTGTTAATTTTCTTCTCATGGGAATATTCATAGGTTTGATTATATTTTCAATCTTGGAAATAATTATCTTCAGAAAAAAAAGACTGTTTTTATCAGTTTAAAATGGGAATTACCATTCTCGTTTCTTTTTGATCTCTTTTTAAATTTTGTATTAATGTATTTAAAGTTTCTAATTAAAAATCTATTACCCATGTATATTTGATAGTGTCCATACGAAGCCGGCGGTAAAGACATTGCAAAAATGAAGGAAATGCTGGAAAGGAGGAGAAAAGTTATGGAAGAAAACTGGACAGAAAGACAAACCATCTTGGAAAGATTTCTTAAAAAATCTCATTATCAAACGGACTTAAAGGTGAGTAACGGAAATAATTGAAGGAATTTATTTTAATAATCAGGAATGTGATGCCCTCCTAAAAATACGTTTTTAGTATCCTATTCTAGGGTCCTACTCTCCTTTGCTTTGACTTTAAACATAGTTGACAAAAGTTGGCATTTAATTTGATGTATTTCAATTTCATAAAATATTAAGTGCAATTACCTAATTATAAAAGTATTATTTTTTATTTGACTATTTGCATTGTCAGTGTTAATAATTGGTTAAACACTATTAATTAACTTTACTTTTGTTCATAATTCATTTTAATTTATCGATTAATTGTAGTTTTTATTATAGAGTATTTCTCAATTTGGTGCATTTCTGTTAATTCCATTTATATTATATTATATTCTATCTATATTTTTCAGGTGATAAGAGACCAGCTACGAGACTTAAACGATCAGCTGAATAGAATGAAGGGTCATTACGGTGATAGCCTCAATGCAGCACTAAATATGAGAACTGCTTTCAATCACTTCAAGCAATCTGTTGATGTAAGTTTATTTTATTATTTTAAGTTTTCATTGATTTTAAACGATGATGGTTTACCATTACTTCTTTAATTCTTTGTTTTTCAATCTTACTTCATAATCTAACCTTTAATATCATAAGCAGCAATATCATATATATATATATATATATATATATATATATATATATATATATATATATATATATATATATATATATATATATATATATATATATATATATATATATATATATATATATATATATATATATATATATATATATATATATATATATATATATAGAGGTGGACCGGATAGTAATTTTTTACTATCCGCGGATGCGGATGCGGTTGCGGATATTCAATTGCGGATATCCGCAGATGATGCGGATGCGGATGCGGATAGTTTAATTTTTTAAGAGTTTTGCCATAGATTCTTGGAATTTTAAATATAATATCCAGAATCTATGTTACCAGGGTGTGGGACGGGACCCAACTCTTGAACACCCCACCAACCTCTTTCCCCAACCTCCACCCATTTAGAGAAGGTTATATATATATATATATATATATATATTAATATTAATATATATATATATATATATATTATATATATATATATATATATAATATATAATATATATATATATATAATAGCCAGTAAATTCAGTATTACCTTCACACTTCACAGTTTCACATATTCCATTTGAAGTTAATAATTGGTAAGTTATTTTTAGAAATAAAAGCTTTTGGGCTCTTTCAGGTGAAAGTTTGGTTCGCTTTTCGTCGTAAATGAGGCCTGCTCCACTGAAAAGACGCTCACTAGCAACACTAGTTGAAGGACATGCTAAATAAGTCCTTGCCAGCTCAGCAAGAAAAGGGAAACTTTTGCAATTATCTCTCCACCAAACCAGTTGGTCTTTATCTGCCTCCAAACGTGGGAGTTTCAGATAATTTTCAATAATCGATATTGTATCCTTTGACACACACTTCTGACTGTGATTCTTCATCGCTGCTGGAAGCTAGAAGATCTTTCATTGATTTAGCAATGCTTAAGCTAACAGATTTTGTTTCTTTTGTATCTGAGAGCTTTTGCTTTTCTTGAAAGGCGTTATTTTAGCTGTTTCTATCATCTCATCGCATAAGCATTCCTAATTTGATTTTAACATTCTGAGAAACAAGTGGTTTAAAAAATTTTGTTTTGTACCTAGGATCTAAAAAGGTTGCAATTGTATAAGCATCATCATTTTCCAGGTTTTCAAATCTGTCGTTCATCTCCTTCATTAATTGTTTCAGTCATCCTTGAAACTCCCTTAGACTTAATAACATTTGTTAACACAACTTTCAATGTTGAAACAAGTGGTATCACATCTGACAAACATGATTCAGCTGAACTTGTTAATTCAATGCAAGGACTTAGTTAATTTGTTAATTCTTCAAAAGGCTTAAGGATATTAATACAATTATTTAAAATGTCATTTTCGTCAGCTGTTAGAGGCTTTATTTTTGTGCTGCTTGAAGCATAAAGGCAAATGGCCTCATTAATTTCGCTCATCCTCTCAAGCATATGCAAACTACTATTCCAGCGTGTTTGAATATCTTGCATGACAGAAAGTGGACGAACATTTAATCTTGTTTGTATTTTCTTCAGCTCATTTTGGGCTTACAACGGAGTGATTGAAATGCGTAGCAATTAACCTACATTTGGTTATTAAATCGGATACACATTTTTGACTCATAATTTAATTTTTAACTACTATCTGAGTTTGGTGTGCAAAGCAATCTACATTTTTCACTCTTACCAGAGAAAGTGCTTTTTTTATATTTGTGCCCGAATCCCTGACTACGCAGTGCACTTCATTTAATGAAATCTTCCATTTTGTCAGCATCTTTTCAAATACAGTTTCAAGATAGTCGCCTGTATGGCGCTCAGAAAGAGGTTCTGCATTCAATACAAAGTTTTGCCTTTGAAAGTTTTTATCGATTGCATGATACGTAATTTTTTACTATCCGCGGATGTGGATGCGGTTGCGGATATCCGCGGATGCGGATATTGGAAAAATGATGCGGATATCCGCAGTTGCGGATGCGGATGCGGATATCCGGTCCACCTCTAATATATATATATATATATATATATATATATATATATATATATATATATATATATATATATATATATATATATATATATATATATATATATATATATATATATATATATATATATATATTATATATAATTGATTTTAAGGATTTTTTTTTTATCTTTTATTAAATTTTGTTCAACCTTAAAAGATTTTTAATTGTAGATACAAGTAATGTAGTTTATAATTTAAATCTTGAGAGTTAAATAGTGACTTTTAATTTATCCCAATGGTACAGGTCTTAGGACGTCGTATCAACAACTTCGTCAGCACAGCTGAGAAGATACTCTTTGATGACGAAGATTCCAAGTCTATTCAAATGGAATTAAACGATCTTCAGAGTAAATGGTCGACCTTCCATATGCAAGTTGGTGCCTCGCAGAAGAACATTGAACTTTCCATAGAATTCTTCAAATTAATTGATGAGGTAAGAGAAATTTTTGGCAGTAAGTATAAAGGAGTCATTTCGATTTGAGGTTTTGGTTCCTTTATCGTCACATGAACTCTCAGAAATATAAGTACAGTACTCTCACTTCCCTTCTTAACTTACTTTTCTATTTGTCTTTTTTTTTCTGAAATTTTAAATTTTTACTTTATTTCTTCGAGACCTAACTTTCAGTTCATCCTACTGATACAAAAAAAAAAAAAAAAAAAAAAAAAGTCTTAAATAACGTAATATAGAAAACAATAATATATATATATATATATATATATATATATATATATATATATATATATATATATATATATATATATATATATATATATATATATATATATATATATATATATATATATATATATATATATATATATATATATATATATATATATATATATATATATATATATATATATATATATATATATATATATATACGTAGACATATTAATCTTCTTTACCAATCTAAATGTGTTCAATTAGAGAAAGCTAATCTTCATAATTTTAAAATAAAGATATGAAAATTAACAAAACCTCATAAAATACCATTAATTTAATTTTGCACTCGTAATATATATATATATATATATATATATATATATATATATATATATATATATATATATATATATATATATATATATATATATATATATATATATATATATATATATATATATATATATATATATATATATGAAAAAAATTGGGAAGAAGTTTTCAAAGCTTTTTCATGGAAATCATTTCTTGATATTTTTAAAACACATTGACGCATGGAACTAATCTTTCTTAAAGTATAATAATATACTTTATATTTTAAGGCTGAATCATGGTTCAAAGAGGGCAGCCAATTGTTGATCACCGTCGCCGGCGAATCATCACAAATCCAAACGCCCGAACACGCCAATAAACTTCAACAGAAAATTGAGAGTTTCTTAAGTCCTGGAGAAGTCGACCAGAGCAATAGAATCACCAAAATTTCTTCTTTAGCTTTTCAACTTTATGGTGATACTACACCACAGCAGGTATTATTATTATTATTATTATTATTATTATTATTATTATTATTATTATTATTATTATTATTATTATTATTATTATTCTGATGTGAGTAACCTAGTTAGAAGAACTCAATCTACCATTTCCTTTATTTTGATATTGTTAATTTGTCCTGTGAATATAAGTGGGTGTTTATTTATAATTATTTGTGTTACTACTGCTACATAATCCTTATCATATGTTTGTAAATTATCTCTTAAGTACTGCATAGCTTTTCTAATCTATAGACTCTGCTACACTAAAAGATTTTAATTGTTAGTACTTACCTTGTTTCCTTTATTTCAAAAATTTTCTGATAA
>SEYY01001001.1:207500-215000 GCA_009176605.1 Armadillidium nasatum
GATCAGACTGATCATCTATCTGTCATTAGATGAGTCATCATTTCTCTTTAGATGAGAAAATAGAAATTTATAGAATGTTTAAAAAAAAAAGTAAAATCATTGTTAGATATAGCGAAGACGCATTGAATTCGCAATTATCCTGACGTGGTTCATTCTTCATCATTGTCGCAGTTACTACAAATAACACAAAGTAATTATTAAGAAATACGTTTCAGGATAATGTACGAACTTTGTCAAACATAAATATTAGCTTTTAGTAATTAATTATTAATGTAGGATTCTAGCTAAACTTGATCTTTTTTTTAAAAAAATTTGTTAGATTTGAGAACTTTCGATTTTAATTCAGGCGTGGACATATCTTTTGTGTATCTTTCTAATTAGTCAGAGTTTTTGAAAAACGTTCGTTTGTTTTACTGTTTTTATTTGTTGTAAAGAAAAAATTGTTATACAAATTTATTTCTTGTTAGAAAATATTTATATTTAACATTTACATAATTTTTAAGGAATTTGTATTGGTGGGAATAGACATAAATTTATTGTAAAACATTAACATTTACAGTGTTTCTTATAATTCCACGAATTAAAAACTCTTTACCTGTGTGACATAAAAAATTTACAGTGTCTTCACTCGCAGAATATATTCCTTCAGACCCAAGAACTAATTGCTTGTTATTAGCTAATTATAAATTAGTTATCAATGTTAAAAGCTTGAAGTTTGCTTCATCAAGGAACAACCAAAATAAAATAAAAATTGGAATAGATTTATGTTGTGATAATCTTACTAAACTATACACGAGACAGAAAAAGCCAGAATGACAACGTGTAGAAGATGATATGATAAAAATGTGAATCAATTGTGTGAAGAGGATAGCGGAAGTGTATATTAGGGAAGACAATTGGTAAAAGCCAACAACTTTTGTGAGCTATTTAGATAATGTAGGAATTAGAAGTATATACTTTTTACACCCTCATAAGTTTTCATATGAAAAGTAAAATTTTTAATAATTTTTTTCCAGTACTTTATAGCACTATAAAGTTTCTAGGTCTTTTATACCGAGTTATGAAATGAGATTATCTTGTCTGAGTGTATTTGCTATTTTCATTTAGGCATAAATGTTTCATCGGTAGGATATTTTAACTACGGAAATTTATTACCTAAACCACTTTTTCTTATCAGTCTTGACTGAAATTGATTACCTGAATTTTTCAAATGTAACCAAAATGAGCTTTTAATAAACAACAGGAATATTTAAGACTATAAACGACTACCCAACATTGATGTGACCATAGCCGAATCCTCTACTAAAACTTTCTGACAAATTTACTTTCAAGGATTATTCTCCTTGAAATAGTTTTTCAAGCCTTTACATTGTGATCATTCCTTTATAATATGTTTGATAGGATTAATATTGGAGAAACACTAACATATACACAATGCAGCTATGTGAAGAATAAATAGCGTACAGGGGTATAAAAATCGAGGAGTATAGAGCCAAACCAGAGAACTAGATCATCAAACCTTTTTTTATTCAGTATATATATATATATATATATATATATATATATATATATATATATATATATATATATATATATATATATATATATATATATATATATATATATATATATATATATATATATATATATATATATATATATATATATATATATATATATATATATATATATATATATATATATATATATAGCTACCGTTGCTTCTGAAAAACCATCTTTCCCTGTACCGCTAAGTAATTTAATGGCTAGAGCTGGTCAAAAGTTTAAACTGGAATGTGAAGTAAAAGGAACACCAACGCCGTCTCTTGCCTGGTTCCACAACAATAAACAAGTTAAAGAAACGCCTGATTGTAAGGTAAGAATATCTAGCATTTTCATACACCCTTTATTAATTACCATAAATCGTGTTCCTTGCTCGATCGCTTAAATAGGAATAGTAATAAGTATCATTTTATTTTTGTATATGTTAAGAAATCCTAGGTAGATATGTGTAATAATGATTCTTACCCCAAAATCTTCAACATTTATGTGAATACTGTAGTCCATATTTTATATGATTGTTTTGTTTTTAGATTTCATTTGATGGAAAAATTGCATCTCTAATCATCTCAGAAGCGTTTCCAAAGAACGCTGGGAAATACACCCTTGTTGCCAAAAATACTGCAGGGGAAGCTAAAACATTTTCCAGTGTTTCTGTAAAGGTTAGTAAAAATAAAAAATAATTTAAACAGTTTTGAATCAGGTCTGATATTTGTTTGCTTGTAATTTCATTATCACTGATGTTACTTAAAAATGTCTTTGTGTAATTTTTCTTTTAATTCAGAAGGTACACCCTTTTGACTTATGATCAGACAGTTATTTATTCAGTAAAAGTTCTTAGTTATATGGAAATTAGGTGTTAAGTTTTGTTCCTAAATCATTTGGAGACGACATATTTTTATATCATCTCTGGTGGTAGAGAGATGCTAGAGTCCAACATAAAAATTCACCAGAGTTGTGAAAGCCAAATAATAGTAAAAAAAAATTTATTAAAAGCCGACATGATCTGAAACATAGCTTTTGAAAGTTTTCATGTCAAATTGTAGGAAAAATAAAAGATGGAAGACTGTTCCAGACTTTACTATTAGAGAACTTAACTAAATACCATTTGAAAAAAAATTTATCTTATGTTTATTTTTAAGTTAATATCCATCCATTTTTTTTTAATTTTATTTATTCCTTTATTATAATAAATATATAATTTATTTTTCCTTTTTCAGGGGCGAATCCCCACCGAAACGAGTGATTCCGAAATCCCATCCGACATCGATGCCGAGCCTATTAAGCCTTCTGTCCAGCAATCTCTTAAAGACGTTTTAGCCAAAGAAGGAGATACCATTCGCCTTGACTGTATAATAATTGGACAACCTGAACCTGAGGTTAACTTCATTTAATTTAGTATATATATATATATATATATATATATATATATATATATATATATATATATATATATATATATATATATATATATATATATATATATATATATATATATATATATATATATATATATATATATCACCACCCCTCACAGGCATAGCCCTGTGTTAAAATAAAAACCCTTACAAATCCCACCTAATGAAAATTATAACATATAATATTTTTCATATTTTATATTTAGCAAGTTTTATTCACATAATACTAATTTTAGGGCTTTAACTTTTTTTTTTTAATTTACATGCAAGGTCGTTTTAGCACATGAGAGACATCTTGCTTTAAATTTATGATTTTAAAGTTTATTCCTTATTAAAAATTATTATTATTATTATTATTATTATTATTATTATTATTATTATTATTATTATTATTATTATTATTATTCTTAATGTAGGTGATATGGTATCATGATGATAAGCCCGTGAAAGAATCCGAAGATATCCGGCTTCTCTTCCATGGTGATCGTTGTTCTTTGGTGATTGAAGAGGCTTTTATTGAAGACATTGGTGAATACAAAGTAGTTGCTATGAATTCTGCTGGAGAGGCTTCAACATCTTGTAATGTCAGTGTGGAAGGTAATCATATTATTATTATTATTATTATTATTATTATTATTATTATTATTATTATTATTTTACAAGGCTCGTTCTTCTAAATATTAGAAGAGATCTAGATCATTGTTAAATCATATTTAAGTAAAAAAAATTTAGTCTTATATTTTTATGAGACAGTATACCACTGGTCAACATCCTATTAATATATATTAATATTTTTAATTCAAAAGTTGGAAAAGGATTCTTGTTAATAGCATATCTTTTTCATTATTAAGTTCCAGAGAAAGTACCAGTTCCTCCACCTGCGGAAATATCAGTTATTGCTCTGCCACCACCAGCAGAACCTCCAAGGTTTTCTCATCTGCTCGTAGATACTCATGTTATAGAAGGAGAACCCGTTGTTTTGAAAGCTTCAGTTTCTGGATCCCCTAACCCTACAATTGCTTGGTTTAGAGATGGTGTTCCAGTTTTGCCAGACGACACACTACAGGTATGACGTGTTTTTTATATAATTTTCATAAAAAGCTTTTGTCATATATATATATATATATATATATATATATATATATATATATATATATATATATATATATATATATATATATATATATATATATATATATATATATATATATATATATATATATAGGAAGAAGAAATATGAAAATAATTTTAGATTTCTAAAACAAATAATTTACATTTTCGCAGATCTACGAAGAGCCTGATGGATTTGTTAAAATTTACATCCCCCGTACCAACTTGGATCATACCGGCCAGTATGAAGTCATTGCCTCTAATTGTGCTGGAACAGCTAAATGTATTGGCTTCCTCAGCATTGAGCAACGACTTCCTACTCCTGAACCAAAAGAACCTCCTGGTTTTACTAAATTGCTTGAAGATGTGACTGTGGAATCTGGCAACTCTATTTCTCTTGAAGCTGAGGTGACAGGGAAGCCAAAACCTTTGGTGAGTTATTGTTTAGGGTCTTCTAATAAAGGAATATTGTCTTGCGCGATTGGGGTAAGCGAAGTAGATTTAAGTGGATCTTTAGGAAAAGAAATCGAAAGTAAAATGAAAAAAAATATAATATTACTAGATAGTGATAGTACTAATTCCGATGAAAACGAACGTGCCATTTCATCGAAACCATCTTCAAAATGTAAATATCCTGGATCAGAAGAATTGACATTGGGTGATACAGGTCTTTACATATCGTCTATTAGTCAGCATATAAGTAACGAAGATGTTAATGAAGTGAAAGAAACAAATTTAGGGGCTAAAAATAATTTTAGAGATATTAAAATATTAGACCATGATGTCTATAAAAGGTATTTGGACCAATCTTTAAAGGATGAGTTTATTCTTGATTATGACCAAGAACTTTCAGATTCAAGTTTTGAGAGACTTGAAAAGGAAAGAGAAAATTCTCCAAACAATTGCAATGTGACATCATCTATGTCATCTGTGGTACCCTCGCGAATAATTGATAACAAAAAACTTGAAGAACTGTGGACAATAGTACAAGAGCAGCACAAATTATTAAATGCCAGTGATAGAAAGCAGACGAATGCTCGTGATTCTGGTTACTATTCTGACAGATATGGACTAACTTGCTCAAACAATATGAATGAAGTACAATATAAAAGCAGTTCAAAAACTTTAAAATTATCAGATAACAAAACAATGGAAAGTGGTAGAGAAGTATTACTTACTTTAGAAACTACTGCTTTAAGTCAAGACATTGTATCAGAAATTGAAAAAAGTAAGTGTTTACCAGTTCCGAAATTTTTTGATGATAAAAATAAAGGGTCAAAGGTTGTAAAATCGGGAAAAAGTAACCATGCCTCGGCAGAAACTGGATATTATTATACAGAATTTTTGGAATATAATCATTTAGAGAATTGTAGTTTAAATTCCAAATATTTGGTTGATGAAAATTCTGCTATAGATATCAGAGGAAAGAATAAGCCGAAGAAAGTTAAGAGAAGTGAAACAATTGATTTGTTACATCTTCTCTTTGATGAAAAATATGAAGACGCTTATATTTCAAAAGTATATTTAGATAATGAGCCACTTAAGAGTGAGTTATCATTAGTACCCGATATCTCATCCAAAGACTTCCAAATGAAGAACTATTATCACAAATATTTTTCATATCCAAGAACAAGAGGAAAATTTAAATCTTTGGAAGGTAGAAGTTGTCGTTCAATGACACAACTAGAGGTTATTAATGAAGAAACCATTTCTGATAAAGAAGAGTTTTATGAGGATAAAGAAAATGTATTTTCCCCATTAAATTCTGTATCAAAGTCTGGGGAATCAAGCTTCATGATTAATATATCACCAGGGAATGGCAATGGCTTTTTTAATTTAAAAAGTCGGTCTTTGTGCAAAAAAGAAAACCTAACTGATGTATCGTCTAAAATTGTTAATCAAATATTTGATTCTGATTCTAAAACAGAAACGGCGTGTTTACAGAAGGAAACACAAAACTCTAGTATACAGTTGCAACATTTAAAAAAGTTTACTCAAAGATTAAAATCTCCTTCTAGGCTATCAAGTACTACAACATTTCATTCGACAGTAAATTCTCTTGTCTGAATTTCAGCCACTTCACTCTTGTCTAAGACTTAGACCTACGAAATATGTAATACCTTTTCAGACCTTAACCAGCAGCAACAGATCATCAGAAGTTAAATGCTATAAAGAGAGCTCCCCAAATATTATTTTATCAGATGGAATATATTTCTTTGTTATGAAAATTCTTAATAAAATTACTTTAACACAAATGAAGAAAAATATAGTTGAAAAACTTTCCACTACTTTTAAGTCAAGTAATCGAGTTTTACACACATATATTTTGTCTTTTGGAGGACTTAATGATCCGATAAACACTAACATAAATCCAATGAGTATTACTACAGACACATTGTCTAACTGTATACATCATTTCATTATGAAGACCTGTGAACTTGCAACTTATTCTCAATCAGTGATTCATACCGGTCAGTATTCTGATCCCACTGTACCTTATTTTGTACAAGCTGGCTATTTTCTTATATATGTTCTGTGCTACAAAGATAGTGAACACGGTGGAACGTAATTAGTGAAAAAAAATACAGTATATAATCATTTTCAAATTTTACTAAATTAGTTATTCCAAATTTTTTTTTTATTTTTTTTTTTTTTTCAAGGTAAAAACTTCTGAATCTTAAATATAATACAAGTAGAAACAAATTGTAATAGTCTTTATCTGTAAACATATTTATTCATTTTGTATTTCTTAAATTTTCTTAAATTTTTATCTGTTTTTCTCTTTCTGTATTGATAAAAAAAATTTTTTTGTTCAAATAATTTAAGTTTGACACACTGGAAGTTATTTCATATAAATAGACGGATTTTGTGATATAAATAGAAGCTTATGTAAAATATTTCTATATATGAAATTTTTAAGGTGGAATAAACCTTCTCAAACTTTAATTTTGGTTCTCCTTTTTAATATTAGTTTTGATACCATCAAAATGGTTTTGGCTTCATTGTATTGGCAAAGACGTCGTTAAGTAGTGAATAATGTATTTTGTAAACTTAACATTGGCAAGCTCAAAACTTTTTAATGTTATATGGTTTGAAATATTCATCCAATCTTATTAGAGAGAATGTAAAATACTACTACTACTATTATAACAATAATAATAATAATAAGATAATTAATAATAATAATATATATACATAAAGAGTTAAGGTAACAATTTAGAGAAATAAGAAAAACCTTTATGAGAAAAAAGAATATTTATCCTAAAAGGAAATTTTACTTTATTTTAAATATGTTTTTAATAAAGTAAATATTCAAATATTAATTAAAAAGGTATTAAATTCACAAATACAATACTAATGTTTATTTAATTTTTGCTCTTTAGGTTTATTGGACTTTGAATAATAGTCCCAT
>SEYY01001001.1:220000-230000 GCA_009176605.1 Armadillidium nasatum
ATATATATATATATATATATATATATATATTGGTGGGGTTATTATTTTATAATAATTAATACAGTAACCAGTAATACTGAAGGCATATAGCAATATAGAATATCATTTTCACAATGAAAACCAGGCAGGTAATAAATTATCAGTAACGAAATATTTCAAAAAAAGTGAAATTGAAGAAAAAATTTTCTTTGTCAAGTTGCAAAAGATGAAGTCATTTGTGGATTGAAAATAAGCGCTAAGACATCTAATTTAAAAAACCATTTGATATCTTTAAAATAGTAGAAGAAGAAAACCAAAGTAAGGATACTCCAGTTACCCAAAACACTTCATGTATTCAACCTTCTATTTCAAGATTTGTAACAAGTCAAAAGGTGACAATATCAATGACAGCTGAAAAATTTAAAACGCATATTATGCAAATTGTTGTAAATGAAGTAGTACCCTTAAAATTCTTTTCCTCTCCAGTATTTACTGGATTAAATGGAGAACTAGCCAAAAAGTTAGGCGTTTTCTATGGAAAGGGATGATGTCAGAAAAATGGTGTAAGTGAAGCTGAAAATCAGAAAAAAGTGCTGAAACAAATGCTCTTTAGGAAATTGTTTTTTTTCTTCTAAAAATGGATGTTTGTACAAGACAGAAAATAAATTATTTTGCAATAAATGTCCAATTCACCAACTCAAATAATGAAATAACAACACTTACTTTAGTCATTCAAGAAAAGCAAGCACAACATACATCAGAATTTATAAGAACCTAGTTGAGGAAGTTCTCAAAGAGTCTGAACTTACTAAAGAGCATGTTTTAACAGTTGTAACGGATAATGCATCCAACATGATAAGTGCAATAGATAAACTCAAGGTAGACCCCTCTGAAATAGATAATACGAATTTAGATTGTATCACTGAACCTGAAAATTGTGAAGGTGGTTTAGAAACTGAATTAAATGAAGATGTGGAATCTGCTTTCACTGCTGTAAAAATAGAACACATGCGATGTGCTATACATACGTTAAAGCTCGCTATCAGAGATAGTTTGAAAGAACAATATCTCCATACTCATAGCTAATGTACGTTAAATTGCTGTGACTGTACGAACACCAAAAGTTGAAGCTATATGAAAACGTAAAGGAGAAAAAGTTGCTATTTTAGACCACTCACCTAGGTGTGACAATACTTACCTACTGATTAAGGGTCTTTTAGAACTAAAGAGTACATGAATTGATATGGCTTATCCATACTCAACAATGACTGATTTTCAGTGGTGTGAAATAGAAAGGCTTGAAGCAATCCATCGTCATCTATTCTTAGTGACTAAAAGATTACAAGCAGCTGAGCTTCTTTTATAAAGAGTGGCAAAAATTTATGCTGACATTTTCTCAAATAGGTGGAACAATTGCATATGCAATTAAAGAGTCAATGGAAAAAAAGAGAAAGTTCTCAATAATGAAGTATTACTTGCTGCATTCTATATTGATCCTATGTATCGGATTACGCTGAATGACGTGCAGCTCAGTAGAGGAAATATATCATTGATTAATATAACAATTCGAATGGAGCAATATAATACTTCAAAATAATCAGTAACTAAAAAAAAAGAAGAATGTGAAATATGCCAAGCACTTAATTAATGTAGTTAATGAACTTAATGTAAACCAACCTTCATCTTTAAATTTTGAGGATGAAGCTGCTTATGAAGAGTTCTGTGATTTAAAAGTCAAACGCCGTCGGACTGAAAGAAAAATAGATAATAAACAAGGATCTCCTATTGCTAAATTTAAGCTTAATATATCTCATGCCATGTTTGTTATGGAAAAAATTGATAAATCATCAAAGGTAAATGCCTTAAAGGCGATTCCACATCAGAATGTTGCTTATACAGTAACTTCAATGCCAACAACAAATGTTAGTGTAGAACACCTATTTTCGGCTCTTCGAATAATTCAGTCAGACTTACGAGCCTCAATGAAAGAGAATCTAATTGAAGTCATACTGTTTCTTAAAACAAATTAATTTTGAAATTATTGTTTATTTCTTTTGATGAAGAATACATTTTGTTTTATAAATTTGGTTGTATTGATTAAAAAACAAATGGAACTTTGCATTGTGCGAGCCTTAACCGGTGCTGAAACAAATTTCATCAGCTCCCCAGCCCTGATATTGGCCTTTGCCCACAGAATATATATATATATATATATATATATATATATATATATATATATATATATATATATATATATATATATATATATATATATATATATATATATATATATATATATAATATATATATATATATATATATATATATATATATATATATATATATATATATATATATATATATATATATATATATATATATATATTTTCTCGTATAAATAGTTCGTAGCATAGTTGACGAAGTCATTTTCTTCCGCATACTTCTTAAAGTAATAATAAAAATAAATATTACTACTACCACCACCACTACTACTACTAATGTTGCTGCTGCAGCTTCTGTTACTACTACTACTACAACTACTACTGCTATTAATAATAATAGTAATAATAATAATGCGGTAAAAATGTATTTTTGTTTTTCCTTTTCAATATTTACGTAAATTAAGAGAAAAGTGAAGCAACTTTACTGTCAGAAAATGCATTATTTCGAGCGTTTGAAAATGCCGTTTTTATTTCTTATTTTTAAACAAAATCTTTTAACGAACGGTTTGGTTTTTGGTACGCGAGTTCGCTATGCTTTGTGGGGTTTCATTTATTTGTGAGCCAAGAGTAAATTTTAAATTTTTTTTAACCACAATATAACCGAGGAAAATTTGGAGGGGGATGTCATGAATAGAAACCTCTCTCTCTCTCTCTCTCTCTCTCTCTCTCTCTCTCTCTCTCTCTCTCTCTCTCTCTCTCTCTCTCTCTCTCTCTCTCTCTCTCTCTCTCTCTCTCTCTCTCTCTCTCTCTCTCTCTCTCTCTCTCTCTCTCTCTCTCTCTCTCTCTCTCTCTCTCTCTCTCTCTCTCTCTCTCTCTCTCTCGTATATATAAATTAGTCGATCAATTTTTGAATGAATGCATCTATCTACTATCTACTTATATAGCTGTGTATTCTATTTCTATATGTCCGTTTATCTATCTATATTCTATTTATATGATATTTCTATCTTTCTGTCTGTATATTCTATCTGTCTATCTACTCTATTTCTATTTTTATCTGTTTATCTAATTAATCTCTATTTATCTTTCTATCCATTTTAAATATTTCCACCAATCTATTTGCCTGTCTATTATATATATATATATATATATATATATATATATATATATATATATATATATATATATATATATATATATATATATATATATATATATATATATATATATATATATATATATATATATATATATATATATATATATATATATATATATATATATATATATATATATATATATATATATATATATATATATATATATATATATATATATGTATATATATATATATATATATATATATATATACATCTTTTCCACCTGTCTGTCTGCTCTATTTCTGTCTATTTATAAGACATAAATTTATTTATTTTCTGTGTGTTTATTTAAGCATACACATTTTTTTAAACGACATCAAAGTCGTAATAAAATATATAAAAAAGAAGCAATTTCTCATGAAAATATTTAAAAAAGGAAACACTTAAAAATTGAAATTAAAATTTTTTTTTTTTTTTTTAAGGTGCTGTTTAAATATAAATCTTTTTTAATTATTTTTATGATGTCGATTGGCAAGTTAATAAAAATCAAAATTGATTTTTTTTTTTTTTCATGTTTGATGATCAACTTCAATTTTATTTTTAGTTTTGGCTTCAATAATCTTTATGATTATAATTGAGAGAAGTTTGTCTGTCGGTTTGTATGGATGATAAACCTTCCAATATTATTTCTTATTGACTGACAAGTAAAGTCGAGTTTTTGTGTTGTGTAACTTCGGTTTTAGGAATTTAATGTGTGTGTGTCTTCTTCAATGTATATTTATGGACACTATATGTGTGTGCGGGCGTGCACACATACACGCATATATATATATATATATATATATATATATATATATATATATATTATATATATATATATATATATATATATATATATATATATATATATATATATATATATATATATATCCATTATTAAACCAGAGCTCAATAAAATATTTTAACTTGTAAAGTTGGTAATTTTAATATTTGTCATGAAAAGAGAATAAACTAATCCTAATAAAACGCATATTTTTTTAGCTTCATATATATATATATATATATATATATATATATATATATATATATATATATATATATATATATATATATATATATATATATATATATATATATATATATATATATATATATATCGAAAATAGCTTCTCGAATGTTTCTACAATGCAACCTTCTCCACCAATAGGTTCAAACGTGAAACAAAATATGCACAAACCTAAAAATTAAAAATTTACATTAGAATCAAGAATCAATCCCAACCTATTCTTAACGTAACGTAATATATCTTAAATAACCGTAATATAATCTGACTTAACTTAACCTAACTTAATCTGACCTAATTTATCGTAACCTAACCTTAGCCTAACCTAAAGTAACAACCTAACCTAACCTATCCTTAACGTAACCTAATCTACCTGAGGTAATTTAATTTAATCTAACCTAACCTAAAGTAATAAAAAAGATGTTAACTGACATAAATGCAATTAACTATTGTAATAAACTAATAAATATAAATAATAAAGTAATAAACATATATAATAAACATAAATAATAACTTAATAAACTAATAAACATAATTACTAAAGCTTTACATCAAAATAAACGAAAATGAAAATAAAAGAAATTTTTAAAAAAATAAAAAATTCAGTTCTCTTTATAACAAATCAAATTTTTAATTTTTCTTTACCTAATTATCAAATAACATTATCAAGCATTCCGATACGAATTTTTCTATTGCCCCATAGAATACCAAAGGCCATATATATATATATATATATATATATATATATATATATATATATATATATATATATATATATATATATATATATATATATATATATATATATATATATATATATATAACTGGGGAGGGAAGTAGCTCTCCCGAGGCGATGAGATTATCCCCCATTGGGTATATGGGATGCTAAGGGTATTCCCATCTCATCTCGGTACCTAGTGGTTCGTTCCTTTTCGCGCTCATCTTCTACTAAATCAGGAGTAAACTCTCCTTCGCACACACAGAACATTAATACAGACACCCTTTAAAAGAAAATTTAAAAAAAAACTAAATGATGGCCTCGAGAAAAGTAGCCTCGGAGAAGCCACGGGGGTGGCTTCCAAATATAGCCCCCATCCACCCCTTCCCCCATCACCACTTGGGAGTTGGTGGCCTCCGGTGATGGGGTTGGTGCCACCAGGACACAGCTGCCGGCTTGTCCTGATGCACGGTCTATTTTTTTCATTAATTTCTGCAACATTCTCGGTCTGCACTCTAATTTCCACTTTGTTGAACATCACCTCTCTTCTTCTAGACCTCACCTCTTATTCTTGACCGAAACTCAGATGTCTGAGCGTTCTGATAGCAAACCCTATTCTGTTTCCTCCTACTGTCTCTATCCTCAATTTTCAGCCAAAGGTGGTTGTTGTGCATACGTGCGCAACGATGTTGTCTATTCTCGTGTCTCTAATTTGGAGTCTTCCGAATTTTCCACCTTATGGCTTAGGCTCTCTTGCCATTCTACGACTAAATTCATCTGTTCTGTTTATTTATCTCCTAATTCTACTGACTATCCTAAATTCTTCGACTATTTAAACTCCAAAAAAGAGCACATTCTCTCTTCTTCTCCTTTCTCTGAAATCATCATATTAGGTGATTTCAATGTTCACCACCACCGCCAATGGCTTTCATCTAGTTCTCATGATACAGCTGGTGAACGTGCCTTCCATTTCGCTATCCAAAACGACCTTGAGCAGTTGGTGCAACTCCCTACCCGTATCCCTGATCGTCTTGGAGATGAACCCAACATTCTAGACCTTTTCCTAACTTCTAATCCTTCTCCTTATACTGTTAAGCTCTTTCCTCCTCTGGGTTCCTCCGATCACCTTCTTATCTCTGTATCTTCTTCTATCTCTTCAAGTCTTCCGCAGGAAAGACCCCCTTCTTTTGAAAGAAAACGTTTGTGGCATTTCGGTGCCGCAAGCTGGTCGGACTTGCGGTCGTACTTTTTTGATTTCCCGTGGAATGATTATTGCTTCCGTGGGAGGGGTCCCTCGGAGTGTGCAGAACGCATTACCGAGGTGATTCTCTCTGGCATGGAGGCGTACATTCCATATTCTTTCCCTTCTACTAAACCTAACAAACCTTGGTTTAACTCTGCTTGTTCTCGCGCTATCCGCCGCAGGGATGTTACCTTCAGGGATTACCGTCGTCTTCAAACTCCAGAAACTCACGCTACTTATATTTCATCCCGGAATCGTGCAAAATCTATCCTTCGTAACACTAAAAACTCATTTCTCCGTAGAAAATGCAATAATCTTTCTGGTTCCTCTTCTTCACGTTCTTTCTGGCATTTTGCAAAAAATGTCAACTCTAACTTTGCTTCTTCCTCTTTCCCTCCTTTAATATCTTCCGACGGCACAACTGCTGTTTTACCTTCTTCTAAAGCTGAACTCTTTCGCTCAAACTTTTGCCTCTAATTCAACCTTAGACGATTCCGGAGCTATTCCTCCTCCTTCAACCCCCTCTAACTCAATTATGCCTAAAATTAGAATTTCTTCTAAAGATGTCATTTCTGCTCTCTCTGAGCTTAATACTAAGAAGGCGTACGGTCCCGATGGTATTCCTCCTGTGGTTCTCAAAACTTGTGCTTCCGAGCTTGCACCCTGCCTCGGTAAACTTTTTCGTCTTTGTCTCTCTACTTCAACCTTCCCTTCTTGCTGGAAACGTGCGCTCATTCAGCCTGTGCCGAAGAAGGGGGACCCCTCTCAACTCTCCAACTACCGTCCTATTTCTTTGACCTCCGTTCTCTCTAAAGTTTTCGAATCTATCCTTAACAGGAAGATTTGGAAACATCTCAATTCTTCTAATCTTATCTCAGATCGCCAGTATGGCTTTCGTAAGAAACGCTCTACTGGTGATCTTCTTTCCCTTCTCTCTGACTCTTGGTCCTCCGCTCTTCGGCATTTCGGTGAATCTTTTGCTGTCGCGCTGGACATATCGAAAGCCTTCGATAGAGTCTGGCACAAAGCTTTGATTTCTAAACTTCCCTCTTTCGGTATCTATCCTTCTCTCTGTGATCTTCTCTCTAATTTCCTTTCCGGTCGTTCTATAGCTGCTGTTGTAGACGGCCACCGTTCTTCCTTTAAATCTATTAATAGTGGTGTTCCTCAGGGTTCTGTCCTATCCCCAACACTTTTTCTACTTTTCATTAATGACCTTCTCTCTATTACCTCATCTCCTATCCACTCCTATGCTGATGACTCCACCCTTTCATTATTCCTTCCAGTTTGAAAAACGTCCCACCCAACAGCAGTTGATAGACTCGAGAAGGGTAGCCTTGGAGCAACTAACCTCTGATCTTTCACTTATTTCAAATTGGGGCAGAGAAAACATGGTTGTTTTCAATGCCTCAAAAACTCAATTTCCTTCATCTCTCCACTCGACACAATCTTCCACACAACTATGATATCTTCTTCGAAAACACACAACTCAAGCCTTCATCTGTTCTTAATATTCTTGTGTTTTTTTTTTCTCGTGATCTTTCTTGGAAAGATCACATTACTTCTCTTTCTAAACAAGCTTCTAAGAGGTTGGGTGTTCTGAGGCGCCTTCAGAATTACTTCACGCCACCCAGTTGCTTGCTCTGTATAGGGTGTTGTTCGCCCCTGTATGGAGTACGCTTCGCACATCTGGGGTGGTTCCACACACACGGCTCTCCTAGAGAAGGTGGAGTCTAGGGCATTTCGTCTCATCAACTCTCCTGCTCTTACTAACTCTCTTCAATCTCTTTCTGCCCGTCGAATTGTTGCGTCACTCTCTCTTTACTATCGCTATTACAACGGACACTGCTCTTCTGAACTCTCTCGTCGCATACCTCCTCCATTGAGAAGAGCTCGTGCGACACGCCTTTCTACACAGTCTCATCCTTTCTCTGTCCAACTCTCCGACCCCAGACTTAACCGCTATGCTCAATCTTACATATACTCTACTGGTAAAGTCTGGAACACACTCCCTTCATCTGTTTTCCCAACTTCCTTTGACTTGCATACTTTCAAACGCCGTGTATCTGGACACGTCGGCCTCCATCGACCATGATTAATAGATCCTTTCCCAACTCCGGTGGAATTTGGTAGGCCTCTGGCCTTTGCCCACCGGAGGATATATATATATATATATATATATATATATATATATATATATATATATATATATATATATATATATATATATATATATATATATATATATATATATATATATATATATACACAGTCACACGAGTATATGAAGGTTTTATTGAAGAGATTGTTAGAAAGAGTGTTGACTTGATAGTAAATTAGTAGGAAGAGTTCATTTCAAATATCCTGATTGTTTAGTTCGATATTTTTTTTTATCTAAGGAGGAGCAACAATACTTTCGACCACGTTCTTTTTTGTAATTTCGAAGAAGAAAATAATGTTTGAAATTTGAATATCGATTGACCTGTGAAGATGCATTTCTTGACAAGTTATATTATTTAGAGAACGATTCAAAAATGTGTGGTTGTAAGGGGCTGGGAACACCTCTCAATTTTATTTCCCATTAATATCTACGATAAATTTAAAATTTATCTTTAATTGGCAAACGATTTCCTTAAATAAAAATTTAATAAAATAAAAATGATATATATATATATATATATATATATATATATATATATATATATATATATATATATATATATATATATATATATATATATATATATATATATATATATATATATATATATATATATATATTATTATTACTTATTTTTTATTTTTTTTTTTTTTGTAGCAAAAATAATCTATTTAAATGTTAAAAAGTAAATAAATAAATAAATAAATATCTACCGTAACTAATACATGCCTGTTATCTTTTCCACACGTATAATTAATTCCCTATAAATTTTTGTTAAACCAAATAGAAGTGACGTCATAGTCAAAAGTCATTGAACTTGATACAATTACAAAAGCTATACTTAAAATCAAGTAACCCTTTTGATAACTAGCTGACAAAAATTTTTGGCCCATGTTTTAAAAAATTAATATGGTTGGTTGGTTCTCCGAAATCTATATGTTTCCTTTATTTCCAAGGGAAGAAGGAAATATTAAAACCTCCTGAGTTCACTCCTAATATAAACTACTTATTTGAACACAGATATGCCCTTTTGTTTGGTAAAGATTATAATCAGTGGGAAGAACAGAAGATTAAATTTTTCAAAGGTCAAATATTAATTCAATATTATTAAGACCTTAAGATCAGTGCATTTACTTTGCACATCTTCTCCAGTGAATCCGTATCCGAAATCTGTGCTAAGAAAACTACAGATATATAATTTTATTTGCTAATAGTAATTTATTATTATTATTATTATTATTATTATTATTATTATTATTATTATTATTATTATTATTATTATATTTTATTTATTACTTATTATTATTATTTCACTTCTACAAAACTACAGCACCGTGTTTGAATATTTTTAGCAACATTGATGTATGATTAGCAGGACGAGAACCCCTTCCCCTGAAGAGGAGGACAATATGGGGTTGTCATTTTTTAAACATATTATTTGATAACTTTCTTTTGATATAAATCTGACTAACAGAAAGTAAATAAGTCGCTAAAAATAGCTAAAAAGATAAAATAAAATAAAAAGAATAAAAAATAAATGAAAAAAATAAAAAATAAAAAATCTGGGGGAATTG